>JANAVB010036020.1:10043042-10130993 GCA_029216955.1 Iris pallida
TTACAAATACTGTATATATACATTATATATATATATATATATATATATATTATATATATAAATTATAATAAATATATATAATATATTCTATAATATATATATATATATATATATATATATATAATATATATATAATATATATATATATATCTAATAATATAAAATAAACAAAAAACAAAAACAAAACAAACAAAACAAAATAAAAAGAGAATGGGGCTCGAACTCGGCCGAGGGTCGGGTTCTTGGGCTCGGTCGGGATGGCCAGGGGGTCAGCCCGAGCCATTGTTAGGAAACGGTTTGGGTTAGTGTTAGGTTAGTTTTAGGTTAATGGGTTTAAACCAATAGCACGAATCTAAACACGCTAACCCTTAGTCTCTGTGTCCTGACAGTTAAGAACACACGAGTCTCGTGTCCGCGTTATGCACGACAGCACGGGTCAAGTTTTACGGTCAGACTCACCATACGTTGTGCGTGTCCTGGCGAGTCGCATCTTTGTGTACGAGACACGCACGACACGGTTTCGAAGTTGTTACTTACGTGTCCGGCGTCGGGGTGGAAGTTGAGGGCACTGGACGGCGGCCGGGGCATCGTGATGCGACGCTTGGGTGGCGCTGCGCTCGCCTCGGCGTGGCGAACTCGTCGGTGGCGGTTGTGGGTTGTGTGGATGGCTGGGGAGGTGGCGCTGGTGTAGTCGCCGGAGTTAGGGTTAGGGTTAGGAAGTAGGGCGGTTGATGGTGGCTGGGTGGTCGGGAATTTAGCCTAGGGTTAGGGTTTAGACTGGGGGGTACTTATAGGGGAGGGTAGGTCGGCCGAGGCGGTCGAAGTCGGCCAAAAATGACGGAGGAAAGCAGTCGGTGGTCGTCGGGGGGCAGCTGGCCAATCGTCGGGGGTGGGTAATGGGGTTTTGCATTCGGGTCCCTAGACTTTAGGAAATTGCAGTTAGGTCCAAACCCTAACAGTTTGCAAATAATAATTTGTAATCCGCAATAAAACAATTCAATTAATTACAAACTAATATTAAAATAAATTTAAATATTACAAAACGATATTAAAATAATTCAGTTAATTACAAAATGATATATTTGACTTAAAAACTATTTAAAAATTATCTACAAATTCTAGAAAAATTTCTAAAAATTATATTAAATTATTTTAAAGCTAAATAGGTCATTAGCAACTAATTTACACTAATTAAACCAAATTTGAAAAACAGGGGCTGACAGAGAGGGCGCTAACCAGTAGTACGCTCCAGATTATACTAGCCAGCAGTACGCTCCAGAGTATACTAGCCAGCAGTACGCTCCAGAGTATACTAGCCAACACTATGCTGGAGAAGGTCTTAGTCAGCAGTATGCGGGCATGGGCACTTTCTCAGCCTTTCAACCATATGATCATCGTACAGCGATTGAGCAAATCAACACTGCTGCAACGTATTCGTTTGAAGGCATATCATATTACTCACAGTTGATTTCGTTTGAAGGCATATCATAGGGACATACCCCGGTGCCTACTCAGGAGATTGAGGAAGAAAATAGAGAGAAAACAGGGGTGGAGGAAGATGAAAGAAGAGTGGGAGAGACCACAGATCAAAGAAGAGCCCAACTAGGCCTTAGGCATGTAGAACGACGGCATTACAAACGACTTGCCTGGAGGCGTTAAAAGTTAAAATTTAGAATGTTTGTACTACAATGAAAAGTAGAATTTTTAATGCGATTTTTATTTAATATTTTGGTACTATAATGTTTTACTCTCTTGGTTGACTTGTACATTTTCTTCCGTTGTGTCCCATCAAACCATAATTGCTGCAACGAAGTTCTCTTATCGATAATTCATATGGTTTGATGCGATTTTTCTTCGGCCTTCCTGCTTTGCGTCTGACATCTGGAACTCTAATTTCTCTCATAACTAAAGCAGCTTGAATTTGTAAGGAACTGGAATTGTCTGAGAAGAAGAACTAGCACCCGATATTTTCAATTAAATCGTCACTATGTTCATTGTCCTCATCACCATCATCATCATCATCTTCATCAGCAGCATCTAGTAAGGGAACAATTGTCTGAGAAGAAGAACTAGCACCCGTGTTAACATGTTAATAATTAGAAACAAATTCATCTTTAGATCTATTAGCAAATGATGATACTTGAGTAACATATAAACTAATATAGGGTGATTGTGAATTAATCTCAAGAATAAAATTCTATGGTTCTTCACCATCTATCAATAAACATGTGGAACCAAAAATAGACTTTAAAATAAATTGATAATTAATAGAAAAATGGGCTGAAATTAAATTGCGTAAATTTTTTAAAGTAATATGACGATAAGTTGTAAAAAATTGGGTTGTGAGCATACTATTTTAATAATATGATCCATGAGAAAGAAGAAGTAGTTTGAGATTGCAAGGAGCGAGAGCTTGTAAGAGGGAGAGACTAGCTTCCGTGAGGAGATGGAGCTTCCAAGCTTCAGAGAAGTGCTTCTGTGAGAGATGGAGAAAGTAATGTGTTTGTGTAGAGATGGAGAAAGTACTGTGTTTGTGTGGGAGAGAGAGAGAGAGTGAAACTTAGCAATAAATAGGGAAAACAAAAGAGACGTTGAAAAAGTTGCCGTTGTGATATAAACGTTTCAAAAAATGGCCGTTGGCCAAAAATAAAGTAGGTGTTGGGAGAAAGTTGGCCGCATGCGCCACGGGGATGGGCGCGCCCCTACCCGCGGGCCATGGGCGCGGGCGCCTCCTCTCCGCGCGCGCCAAAGACGCTGGCGCGATCTTTGACCACGCGCCACGGGGCCTAGCGCGTCCCTTCTGCCCCCTCCCAACTTTCATCGCGCGCCATTGGCAATGTAGCTTCGTTATCCTCAATAGAAATACACTAAACTTCTTACTTTTTTTTATAAATTTAATAAAATTCTTTAATTTAGATGAAAATTTATGTATGTAACAACTGCGACTTTGAATTCTAAATTGAGGTGAAGGCTATAGCTGCCGAAATTGAGGTGGTCGATAGCAAGACTTGCAAATTGTGGGAAATATCATCCTCTTAATCATTACCATGGTTTTTTTTCCCTCTTCGAACACAAACACGGACACATACATGAATGACGACATGGTGTGAGCCCCTGTTTTTCAAAAATTTATTTAATTAGTGTTAATTAATAATTAATTTCATATTTAGCCTTAAAATATTTATTATGATTTTTAGGAATTTTTCTAGAATTTTTAAATGAGTTTTAAATGAGTTTTAAATACTAAAATATCATTTTGCAATTAATTAAAAAGTTTTAATATCATTTTGTAATATTTAGAATTGTTTTAATATAGTTTTATAATTTATTAAATTATTTTAATTGTAGTTTGTAATAATTAGAATTGTTACAGTATTAGTTTGTAAATAACAAATTATTTTTAATGTGGAATGCAAATTTTATATTTGCATTTAGTGACTGTTAGGACCTACTTGTAATTACCTAAACTACGGGGACCAAAATGTAAATCCTATTCTACCCACCCCTGACGACCCAGCTGCCCCCCGACTGCCCGACGACCGCCGACTCGCCTGCCCCCGCCATTTTCGGCCGCCCAACCGACCTAGGACCGACTCGACCCCCCTATAAAAACTCCCTCACTCCCCTCAGCTCTATCTTCGCCTACCACAGCCCTAATTCTTCCCCAAACCCTAACTGAAACCCTAACTCCGGCCATCTACCCAAATCCACCCCCACGACGAGCGTCACCGCCACCAACCACCATCAATCGACGCGCCCGACCAAGACGAACACGTCGCCACCACTCCGTCGCGACCACGCTGCCTCCTCCGCCGTCCACGGCTCTCGAAACCCCCCCTGTGAAATCGGACACGTAAGTTGCAGCGTCCAAACGTGTCGTGCGTGTCTCGAATCAACGTATGTGGTTCGCCAGAACACGAGGACCCTAGTCCAGTGCTTGGACACGCGAATCAATACCCGTACGTGTCGTGCATAGCACGGACACGTAGACTCTGTGTCCCAAACTGTCAGGACACAGGGCTTCGTTTTATCGGGTTTAATAATATATCACTAAAAACCTAAATAATACTAACCTAAATCCTAACCCTAACACAGGCCGCGGGCTGACCCCCTGGCCAGCCCGACCCAGTCAGAGAACCCGACCCATAGGGCCGAGTTCGAGCCCCCTGTGCTGCGTTTGTTTTCTTTTTCTTTTTCTTTTTGTTTTATTTTTATGTTTATATATATATATATATTTATATATATATGTATATATGTATTTCTATATATATATATTTTTATTATATATATACATACTGTTATATACGTATGTACAGTATTTATATATATATATATTATATTTATTTCTTTATGAATATATATGTATTTTTCTATATATATACATATATGTTATATATGTATATGTATATATACATAATTATTTAGCCTAAGTAATTTACGTAATATTATACATATGTATATTTTTAATATATGTAAATATTACTTGTCATATTTTTATGGCTACTATGTAAAATTTTACCCTATTAAAATATTAATATTTATTATGTATTTTTACCTCTTTGTATTTTTGTGTATTTTAATTACTGCAACCATTTGGTGTCCAAGCCTAGCATGGATTTTTGGGCTCAAATGTGTTTTCACACATTCAAGACCTGTACAAGTCATATTGGACTTGATTCATGGCCTTGGGTCCTGTATTTGAACTTTGGTTCAAATTATGTACATGGACAAACTACGCAGATAATTAATTATTTAATTTTAATTGTGTACAATGCTATTTTTGAATTTCTAAAAATACTTTAATTGCTGTTAAAATTCTGGAAAAATAATATTTAGATACTATGTTAATTTAGCTAATTTATAATAATTTTTACAGTATTTAATTTACAGTTTTGCCACTGTTTTGGCATATAAAACCAGAACTCATTTTCTGTGTACTTAGGAAAACTGATTTTTATAAAATACTTGTACTGGTTAATAAATTCCAAAAAAATTATAATAAATTTTTATAATGAACAAGTATTATTTTGGTACTTTATTTTATGTAAAATTGAGCTTTTTTGTCTATCTCAAAAATTATTGGAACACAATGTTCATTTGATTTATTTATTGAATAATTACGACTTGCAACTTTTTGTGTTATTTTGAGTTATAGCCGTGTTAAACCTCACCCCTCACTAGTGTAAAAACCCTAAAAAGTTAGTTATAGTAGTGTGTCACCCCACATTGGTCTCCTATGCTAAAGTCATCATTTTGGCTAGGTGCCCAGTCACAAGTCATGTTGCACCAATTAGTGTCTTAGTGTTTTAGCTTAGTGTAAAAACTAAGTTTATGTATTTATTTCTACAGTGACGAGTTACCAGGCATCTATAACATTTTTATCACAGCTTGCTTTGCTAGAGGCAAGTACTTTCTACAAACTTTACATACTACTATAACAATAAACTGCGATTTACCAACCATATTAAATGCTGATCCTTGGGGTAGCAAGTTAGAACTTTGCATGTTGTATTACTTTCAATCTCTACCATGTTTAGAATAGTTTTTCATATCTCTCACATGTTTAAACAACGGGTTAAGGGGAAACTTCTAGTAGTGTACGTGATCATGACCCCCTTCTCCGTATATATTTACCGCGCACGGTATATGTAACTTTACCGTAGGTTCTGATCTCGCGTTTGTGTATGGATATACACCGATGCCGTTCGTGCACGTATGTGCATGCCAGAAAAACTTGATATGTACTGCTGTACATCCTATTCACCTATTGACCGATTCACGTACATACTACAGTTTTAAACTTTTAAATTATATGTTATCATTTCTAAAAAGAACCAATTAAACCATGATATGCCATGATTCCAGTTTATTACATTCATGTTCATGCTTCATATATTTAGTTTGCTAGAAACAGTACTTGCTTCCGTCCTGACAGGATAACGTTGTAGGTATCCTTACTGAGGAGGAGTTACTCTGCGACTCATATTATGGAGATACTGTCGAGGACCCGACTTTGCTTTACGAGGATGTTCCTACGGGAAAACTCGTCTAGTTTGCGTAGTTGCTTGGGATATTTAGTGTAGTCATGTATTAGACTACGTATTTTGTAACTGGACATGTATCCAGTTTTACATTTCAGACTTGTACTTTGGACTTATTTCTATATGAGACAACTTTTGTGTTTGGAGCATTTATGACTTTTATTCACTTATAGAACTGTTAGCACATTTAGTCTTATCTGGTTATCTCTAGAACAGCTTACTGTGCTTTATCTCAAACGCAGGCTGGACATGACTCGGCCCGGCCCAACAATTTGGGTAGCGGGTCGTGACATGTTTTTAGTGGTGCCCCCATGCTGGTCCTGACTAAATTGTTTGGTTACGTTATTGTACCAAGCATGCATGCAATTAAGAACTTAAGGTAATTAGACAACATTAGGAATGACGCTTAGAACACCTAGAGGAATGCTAGGATTGTAACATAGGAAATACATCACATGCTTGCTATTATAATTAGATTTTTTTGCCTACGATTGCTTACTTTAAACAAGTCCTTATAAGTCCTTTTTATTGTAATTAGATGGTGCTTACTCATTCATCCCAGTACGTCACACCTGAGAATGGCGCACTCCATATCCAGTCAGCTGACCAGTTGACTGATACACCTCCACCTCCACCTACCATACTCCCCCATTCCACAAATCCACCAACCCAGATGCCTCCACCACCTTCCACATCGCAGTCCCAGTAGGACCCGATACTTCCACCACCCCCTATCACTATACCTACCCAGGCTTCCGTCACACTCGACGGGAACCAACTGCTCACTCTGATCCAGGGGTTCCTAACAACCCATCAGGAGCAGACTACCCTACTCCGCCAGAGCATGGAGCGTTCTGAGGAACGTATCGTGGTCCCACCACCTGGAGAGCTAGGCAGAGAGCGGGGACGATCAAGGACTTCACGGGTCTGAATCCCAAGGAGTTCTCAGGGACTGAGGGCATAGTAGTAGCAGATGACTGGCTAGACTCGGTAGAGAGGAAGCTCCTTGGGGTTAGGATGCCGGGTGACCTCCAGGTCGAGGTAGCAGGATTTTTGCTGATAGACTTGGCAGGAGTTTGGTTCCGAAATGAGTCGTTGTTTGCGAGAGGGAGGGCCACTTGGGATCAGTTCAAGACCCAGTTCAAGAAGAAATTTGTCACTCTCCGTTTCCAGTATACATATTTTTAATACATGTACTGCTTAAATATATTTATTTAATATTTATCATGTATTATTTTGTATTTAAATCTCTTTAAATTCATGTTAATTAATTTCCTGCAATTAATTTTCTGTATTTACTTTTTGCTTTTATTTTTCTGCTTTAGCTAGACTTGGGTTCGGCTTGGTTTGGTTTAGTTAGTTGGTTCATCATGAACCAAACCTAACACCCCCACCTACCACCACCTTTTCATTTAAAGCCAACCCCCCTTTTCTCTCTCTTCATTATTTTTCCTTCACTATCACTCTTCTTCTTCTTTCTCATTACTCTCTCCACCTACCAAACCCATAGGCAAGTACATCTTGCTTCTTCATGAGGACCCATTTTTATGGTTCTATTCTCTTTCCCTTGTGATTCTAAGAGAGTTTAGAACTTGACATTTTTCGTTTTGAAGTTTTATTTTTAGTAGATCTAGAAATTAGTTATTTTCGGATTTTGGTGGTTTTGATCTATCAAACTTCTTTGTTTTCAAGTTTTGATGGTTCTATGTTGTAGAGAATTTTATTCTACCCAATTTTGACCTTTGCAAAGTTGGATTCGGACTTATTTTGACCAAGTTATGGACTTTTGAAGCTTTGGGTTCAACCATGGAGTTTTTGCTGTTTTGGAGAAGACAGTGAGCAGTGCGCGAGCTTTTTAGCTTGTGCCACTGAGTTGCGCGCACTCTTTAGTGCAGCGCAGTCCCCATACGCTGCCTTTTGGAAGCGTATGGATCTCATACGCTGCCTTGATAAGGAGTCGTATGGAGTTCATACGCTGCCTTTTGGAAGCGTATGACTTGCGTACGCTGGCTTGGATGGTAAGGAGTCGTATGGAGTTCATACGCTGCCTTTTGGAAGCGTATGACTTGCGTACGCTGGCTTGGATGGTAAGGAGTCGTATGGAGTTCATACGCTGCCTTTTGGAAGCGTATGACTTGCTTACGCTGGCTTGGATGGTAAGGAGTCGTATGGAGTTCATACGCTACCTTTTGGAAGCGTATGACTTGCGTACGCTGGCTTGGATGGTAAGGAGTCGTACGGAGTCCATACGCTAGTTTGCCTGAGCGTACGCAGACCTGAGCGTATGCTGACCTGAGCGTATGCTGCATGAGCGTATGCTGACCTGAGCGTACGCTAACCTGAGCGTAGCTTGACCTGAGCGTACGCTGACCTGAGCGTAGCTTGACCTGAGCGTACGTTGACTTGAGCGTAGGCTGACATGAGCGTAGCCTGCTTACCCTGGATCTTCTATAGCCCTGTATATTGATATCTTATTAGATGTTTAACGTCCATTTTATATCCTTACGTCTTTTTCCATAAACTTGATATAGTCATGATATGCTAATATTTCTGTTAAATATAGATTGTTACGTGAGATGTACCATGTGTCGTGAATTGAGTTATAGATATCCCGATTGACTGGAATTAAACCCTGAGAGTTGTAGACTCGACCCCACTGAATATTTGTTGACTTTCATGCCTTGTCACCATTGATAATGATTGTGACCTTGACTAATAATTGATCATGCGTTCCTAGTTGGAACTAAGAGACTGGCTAGTCGTCTTATTGAATGAAATAAATGAGACACGTTCATGTAATGAACTATTGTACTCAATTAGCCAATCCCGAATATTGGCATACAAGCACATGCAGGCTTCAAATTTTTTATTTATTTAGTTATTTATCTATCTTACAAAAACAGCATGTGTACTTTATGGTCAAGGTATGATTACTCCGTGGTTAGTTTTGATTGTTGTATTACGCTATGTAAGACCTACAACCTGACCGCACTGGTATCATTGTAGAGTTGCGCATATCGTACCCCGTACGAAAGTACTCATTCTGAATGACCATGATCCACGGCATGGTACTTCACTCAACGTAGAGACTATTAAGTTAAATAAAATAATGATCGCATGGAGAGAATGGATTCTCGAGTCCTTATATGGCAGCCCCCTTGGGACTATTAAGTGCCCGACGGGCCGGCTGGTTCCCACAGATACGGTAAATCTGTCACACGGGCAGGGAACGGTATCTGCTTATATTATTGTACATGCTATATTAACGGCGGGCGTCCCGCTGGGACTCGTCTAACTACATGATTGGCGCAATTGATTGACTGGATAGACTAGCCTTGCATGTGCATAGTAAGAACTGAGAAATCCTCATTGCATAAAACCAAGATAACTTGGGACTCACAATAGCAAGCCGTAGTAGTTGATTGGCCGTTCAAGATGATTTGTTTGTGTACTGTACCTACCCTGTTGCCTAACTGAGATGATCAGAATGTCAGGACATGACGGGCTAGCTTCTATCCTTGTTTGGTTGGGAGGTTGGTTCGAAGTGTCGTGATGTTGTGTGAGTCCTAGTAGATAGCAGAGATCTATTATCATATTCTCTTATTACTAGCTTCATTCCTCATATCGTGCTCCCTTGCGGTACTTTCTATTAGAGGTCTAACCTCTCTGGTTTTGCATGGCCAGATTTAGAGCCAGTCCCCGAGGATCCAGCTTACTTCTATCTCCAAGATGGTCAACACTAGAAGGATGATCGCAGGAGGACTCGAGTGGGTTTCTTACTTCCCCGCCCGTTTTGTTATCTACTTTATACCTTATCGTTTGGCACCGACATGTTAGTCGGATTGTCTTGTACCTACTTTTACATAATTGTAATTAAGTCAGACTGCAGCTGATAACAATTGTGTACACTTTGCTACATCATCTGGCTGTATTTTGTAAAGCCAGATATCAAGAATATTTTGACTGAGCGTTTGGGACGCCTTACTGCTTTATCTTACATGTTCTCTATTTCTGTTTCTTATTTGAATGATTGAGACAATAGATGTGAAGTGACCATAGCGAGACTATCATGTAGTATGCACCCCTTGTCTTTTAGACAGTATTGATCATATTATACGGTATTCATCTACCCGTAATACGTAGCTGGCTGAGTCATTCCCCCGCTCTCCAGTATTCTGGTTCTGGGGCGTGACAAGGTTTTAGTGGTGGCCCATGCAGGTCTGATTTCAGACTTGTGGGATGTTTAATAGGATGTCTCAATCACACATGTTTTCCCTTGATCTCATGATTCGTTACTCTCAACTCTATCTTGACATTCCAGTATCCTTTGACTTTATTGATCCTTCATGTCCGGTTGTTTGATTGTTCTCTTGTTCCTTTTCTTAGGGGCACCTCGTCCGCACCTGTCAGAGCTGGACAGCAACAACATGGACAGCAACATGGACAACCTGACCATGTTGGTCAGCAACAAGGGCCGGTACTAACTCAGGAGGCTACTCAGAAAGAAGTAATAGTGGAAGCAGCAGCTGGATCGCAGTATCCAGATGTTCCACCACCAACAGTTCCATCTACCCCTACAGAAATGGACACACCAGCCCTTCTGGAGATTATGAGAGGGATGATGGCTACTCAACAACATCAGATGTTAGCCCAGCAGTGCATGCACGCTCAGTTGCAAGAGCAGAACGTACTACTCAACCAAGGATTGCAGACGGCATTGGAAAAAGGGGCGAGGCCAGATTCAGGAGCATCAACCAGATTTTGCAAGTACAACCCCCGTCGTTTCGAGGGCACGGAGGATGCTATCTCAGCAGATGCATGGCTTAAGGATATTGAGGCTATTTTGACGGCGGCTAAGGTGCCGGCAGAAGAACGTGTGGATCAGGTGAAGTTGTTACTTCAGGATCTCGCACGTGATTGGTGGGAATCAGAGGAAGTAGGTATCAGATGTCCCGTTGCTTGGGACGATTTCACAGCAAGATTCAAGATGAAGTACTATGGAGTTGTGGCACAGTTTGAGCTACAACAGAAATTTATCAACCTCAAACAGGCCGGCAAGACGGTAGATGCTTATGCAGCGAAGTTCTGCAGATTGAGTAGGTTTGTCCCAGAGATGGTAGCAATGGAACGCCAGAGGGCGATGAGGTTCCAGCAAGGGTTTCATCTTGAGCTCTTGCAATTGATAGAGGGGCACAATTACCAGACTTTTGATGAGATATTGACGGCAACCCGAAGGCATGAGATCACCATTCAGAGGATCACAGTTAGGACTGGAGGTCAGAAGAGATCTCACAGTCAGATTGAAGGAGGAGGGGGAGCAGCGCCCCGAACAACAGTATCATCCCTTGGCATTCGCATTCACGATGTGGCAATGCGAGGGCCAGCACCACCACCCAGGCAGCAGCAGCAATAGAAGAAGAACCAGCAACCCCCAGCGGGCTGTACTTATTGTAGAAAGATGGGACACACTAGAGATGTATGTCGGGCATTAAACGGACTGTGTTTGATATGTGGAAATCTAGATCATCGGGTTACCACATGTCCCATGAATTCGAGGTCAGGAGGACCAGGGCAACAGTTTCCTGCTCTGCCAGCACCAGGGGCAGGGCAGTATCGAGGACCAGCCGTAGTAGACCTTGATCGTATTTAGCTTCTCATGCTTGTCACCCCATAGATAGAATTACTTGATATCGTAGGTTGTTAATGTAGATATGTTATCTGCTAGTTAACATTGAAGAATGATTGCTTGTTCAAGTTTCTTGTACCAAGTATGCTTAGTTTTGATATTCCTATCCTGCTTGGGTTTGAAATTTCGAGGACAAAATTTTTCTAAGGAGGGTAGAGATGTCACTCCCCGTTCCCAGTATACGTATTTTTAATACATGTACTGCTTAAATATATTTATTTAATATTTATCATGTATTGTTTTGTATTTAAATCTCTTTAAATTCATGTTAATTAATTTCCTGCAATTAATTTTCTGTATTTTACTTTTTGCTTTTATTTCTCTACTTTAGCTAGACTTGGGTTCGGCTTGGTTTGGTTTAGTTAGTTGGTTCATCATGAACCAAACCTAACACCCCCACCTACCACCACCTTTTCATTTAAAGCCAACCCCCCCTTCTCTCTCTTCATTATTTTTTCTTCACCATCACTCTTCTTCTTCTTTCTCATTACTCTCTCCACCTACCAAACCCATAGGCAAGTACATCTTGTTTCTTCATGAGGACCCATTTTTATGGTTCTATTCTCTTTCCTTTGTGATTCTAAGAGAGTTTAGAACTTGGCATTTTTCGTTTTGAAGTTTTATTTTTAGTAGATCTAGAAATTAATTATTTTCGGATTTTGGTGGTTTTGATCTATCAAAATTCTTTGTTTTCAAGTTTTGATGGTTCCATGTTGTAGAGAATTTTATTCTACCCAATTTTGACCTTTGCAAAGTTGGATTCGGACTTATTTTGACCAAGTTATGGACTTTTGAAGCTTTGGGTTCAACCATGGAGTTCTTGCTGTTTTGGAGAAGACAGTGAGCAGTGTGCGAGCTTTTTAGCTTGTGCCACTGAGTTGCGCGCGCTCTTTAGTGCAGCACAGTCCCCATACGCTGCCTTTTGGAAGCGTATGGATCTCATACGCTGCCTTGATAAGGAGTCGTATGGAGTTCATACGCTGCCTTTTGGAAGCGTATGACTTGCGTACACTGGCTTGGATGGTAAGGAGTCGTATGGAGTTCATACGCTGCCTTTTGGAAGCGTATGACTTGCGTACGCTGGCTTGGATGGTAAGGAGTCGTATGGAGTTCATACGCTGCCTTTTGGAAGCGTATGACTTGCGTACGCTGGCTTGGATGGTAAGGAGTCGTATGGAGTTCATACGCTGCCTTTTGGAAGCGTATGACTTGCGTACGCTGGCTTGGATGGTAAGGAGTCGTATGGAGTTCATACGCTGCCTTTTGGAAGCGTATGACTTGCGTACGCTGGCTTGGATGGTAAGGAGTCGTATGGAGTTCATACGCTGCCTTTTGGAAGCGTATGACTTGCGTACGCTGGCTTGGATGGTAAGGAGTCGTACGGAGTCCATACGCTAGTTTGCCTGAGCGTACGCAGACCTAAGCGTATGCTGCATGAGCGTATGCTGACCTGAGCGTACGCTGACCTGAGCGTAGCTTGACCTGAGCGTACGCTGACCTGAGCGTAGCTTGACCTGAGCGTACGTTGACTTGAGCGTAGGCTGACATGAGCGTAGCCTGCTTACCCTGGATCTTCTATAGCCCTGTATATTGATATCTTATTAGATGTTTAACGTCCATTTTATATCCTTACGTCTTTTTCCATAAACTTGATATAGTCATGATATGCTAATATTTCTGTTAAA
Organism: Iris pallida; assembly: GCA_029216955.1. Lineage (NCBI taxonomy): Eukaryota > Viridiplantae > Streptophyta > Magnoliopsida > Asparagales > Iridaceae > Iris > Iris pallida. Next base: position 10,056,455 of record JANAVB010036020.1, read on the forward strand.
TATAGATTGTTACGTGAGATGTACCATGTGTCGTGAATTGAGTTATAGATACCCCGATTGACTGGAATTAAACCCTGAGAGTTGTAGACTCGACCCCACTGAATATTTGTTGACTTTCATGCCTTGTCACTATTGATAATGATTGTGACCTTGACTAATAATTGATCATGCGTTCCTAGTTGGAACTAAGAGACTGGCTAGTCGTCTTATTGAATGAAATAAATGAGACACGTTCATGTAATGAACTATTGTACTCGATTAGCCAATCCCGAATATTGGCATACAGGCACATGCAGGCTTCAAATTTTTTATTTATTTAGTTATTTATCTATCTTACAAAAACAGCATGTGTACTTTATGGTCAAGGCATGATTACTCCGTGGTTAGTTTTGATTGTTGTATTACGCTATGTAAGACCTACAACCTGACCGCACTAGTATCATTGTAGAGTTGCGCATATCGTACCCCGTACGAAAGTACTCATTCTGAATGACCATGATCCACGGCATGGTACTTCACTCAACGTAGAGACTATTAAGTTAAATAAAATAATAATTGCATGGAGAGAATAGATTTCCGAGTTCTTACATGGCAGCCCCCTTGGGACTATTAAGTGTCCGACGGGCCGGCTGGTTCCCACAGATACGGTAAATCTGTCACACGGACAGGGAACGGTATCTGCTTATATTATTGTACATGCTATATTGATGGTGGGCGTCCCGTTGGGACTCGTCTAACTACATGATTGGCGCAATTGATTGACTGGATAGACTAGCCTTGCTTGCGCATAGTAAGAACTGAGAAATCCTCATTGCGTAAAACTAAGATAACTTGGGACTCACAATAGCAAGCCGTAGTAGTTGATTGGCCGTTCAAGATGATTTGTTTGTGTACTGTACCTACCCTGTTGCCTAACTGAGATGATCAGAATGTCAGGACATGACGGGCTAACTTCTGTCCTTGTTTGGTTGGGAGGTTGGTTCGAAGTGTCGTGATGTTGTGTGAGTCCTAGTAGATAGCAGAGATCTATTATCATATTCTCTTATTACTGGCTTCATTCCTCATATCGTGCTCCCTTGCGGTACTTGCTATTAGAGGTCTAACCTCTCTGGTTTTGCATGGCGAGATTTAGAGCCAGTCCCCGAGGATCCAGCTTACTTCTACCTTCAAGATGGTCAACACTAGAAGGATGATCGCAGGAGGACTCGAGTGGGTTTCTTACTTCTTCGCCCGTTTTGTTATCTACTTTATACCTTGCCGTTTGGCACCGACATATTAGTCGGATTGTCTTGTACCTACTTTTACATAATTGTAATTAAGTCAGACTGCAGCTGATAACAATTGTGTACACTTTGCTACATCATCTGGTTGTATTTTGTAAAGCCAGATATCAAGAACATTTTGACTGAGCGTTTGGGACGCCTTACTGCTTTATCTTACATGTTCTCTGTTTCTGTTTCTTATTTGAATGATTGAGACAATAGATGTGAAGTGACCATAGCGAGACTTTCATGTAGTATGCACCCCCTTGTCTTTTAGACAGCATTGATCGTATTATACGGTATTCATCTACCCGTAATACGTAGCTGGCTGAGTCATTCCTCCGCTCTCCAGTATTCTGGTTCTGGGGCGTGACAAAATTCTTCTCGACCACTGCTAGAGTAGCCATGGGGCTACGATTCCAGAGCATCCAGCAGGAGAACCGTTCTGTTGATGAGTATGCGGCAGAGTTTAGTCGCCTGAGCCGTTTCGCTCCTAGTCTGGTTGCAGACCCAGAGGAGATGACCCGTAGGTTTTGCCATGGTCTAGTTCCAGACATTGGCATTCTTATATTAGCGAACGGTACGACTGACTACTACCAGAGCCTAGAGTTGGCCCGGAGCATTGAGGAGCGTCTTCTGTCTAGCAAGAGGCCAGCTTCTGTACATCATGAGGGACCGTCCAAGCGTCAGGCTTTCCAGCAGAGAGCACCGACGCCGCACCAGCAGGCTTACCGTCCCCCTTCACCACATCATCCGACCCCGCCAATTAGAGCCCCGAGACCCCGGCAGCAGCAGAAGAGAACCTTGTGTACATTCTGTAAGAGGGTAGGCCACAACGCTTTCGTTTGTAGGAAGAGGTTGGGGCAGTGTTTAGCATGTGGGTCTGCCATCCATCATCTTCGGGACTGCCCAGTAGCCAAGGGACCTCAGGGGAAGGCTTATAGTCTAGCTCTTGAGCCGGAGCAGGTTTCGGGAGGTTAGTTTTGATCGTAGCCTTAGTCATTTGTTGTATTGCTTGCTATGTTAGAATATTGTAGGGTCTTCAATCCTTGTGAATTTCGAGGACGAAATTTTTCAAGGAGGGAAGACTTGTAAGCCTCTGTTTTTCAAAAATTTATTTAATTAGTGTTAATTAATTATTAATGTCATATTTAGCCTTAAAATATTTATTTTGATTTTTAAAAAAATTTCTAGAATTTTTAAATGAGTTTTAAATACTAAAATATCATTTTACAATTAATTAAAAAGTTTTAATACCATTTTGTAATATTTAGAATTGTTTTAATATAGTTTTGTAATTTATTAAATTATTTTAATTGTAGTTTGTAATAATTAGAATTATTACAGTGTTAGTTTGTAAATAACAAATTATTTTTAAAGTGGAATGTAAATTTTATATTTGCATTTAGTGACTGTTAGGACCTACTTGTAATTACCTAAACTACGGGGACCAAAATATAAATCCTATTCTACCCACCCACGACGACCCAGCTGCCCCCCGACTGCCCGACGACTGCCGACTCGCCTGCCCCCGCCATTTTCGGCCGCCCAACCGACCTAGGACCGACTCGACCCCCTATAAAAAACCCCTCACTCCCCTCAGCTCGACCACCACCACTACGACCTATCTCCGCCTACCACAGCATTAATTCTTCCCCAAACCCTAACCAAAACCCTAACTCCGGCCATCTACCCAAATCCACCCCAACGACGATCGTCACCGCCCCCAACCACCATCAATCGACACGCCCAGCCAAGACAAACGCGTCGCCACCACTCCGTCGCGACCATGCTGCCTCCTCCGCCGTCCACGGCTCTCGAAACCCCCCGTAAAATCGGACACGTAAGTTGCAGCATCTAAACGTGTCGTGCATGTCTCGAATCAACGTATGTGGTTCGCCAGGACACGAGGACCCTAGTCCAGTGCTTGGACACGCGAATCAATACCCGTACGTATTGTACATAGCACGAAAACGTAGACTCTGTGTCCCAAACTGTCTCGCCCCGACCCGGGAAATCGCTCGTCCTCGCTAGATTTTACCCGAATCATCGTCATCGCTGGGGCGTGATGCCGCACGAGCCTGGAGTTGCGCTCGTGCAAGGCAAGATAACAGGTTCACATAGAACTATCTCAAATCGATAACATAAGCAGCGGAAGAAAATAAGTGAAACATAAGAATCTCTTTTATTAATATTGAACTGAAGGTTACAAAGGCTCTGAATAGCCCAACATAAAATGCCAATTGGCTACAACGCTCATGATCTCTCTAGCTCACAAAGGATTACATTGTTCCATACATCATGCCTCTTTATAGCCACCAAGTAGTCCTCGGTCGAACATCTTCATGTCGCAAGTCCGAACGCATATGCGGAAGCTCCTCTTGAACGCCAAGGACTCCATGCCTCGGCACGTCCAAGCCAAGCTCCATCCCGAGCCGATCATAACCTGAACCTGCACATAAACTAGTAGGGGTTTAGTGCTTTCGTCCTCGCTTCGCACTGATCAAGACCCGCTTGCACCCAAACCAAACACTTAATTCATTTAGTGAACATGCATCTTAGTTTGTGATCTTTCTATTTAGCCTTAGGATCAATTTCATGGCAACGCTTAAACATAGCACATAAATTAAATATGTCCCACACCGTGTTCCTGCAGCAGATACAGTTAGACATAATCTGAAACATAAACATAGTGTTCGTGCTCATCTCGTCCCGTTTCCCTTAGCCTGCAGTGGTTAGAACTTAGCATAAGCAAACATAATCGTTTCGTACAACCGACCAATCATAAACGTAAACACATGCATAATGGGTAGCAGGCCCTGCGCCTGCACCCAGCTCTCATCTCAGCCCACCGGCCCTATCTATATGAAGGTCACGGTGTGTCGTATCGTAATGGACTTGGCATCTCATATGTGTAAGCCTACAATCGCTTCGATACGGGTTGCTAGTCCAGTATCCGAAGGATCCCAAACTTACGGATATCATAGCTTATCACAGCACTGGACGGTCGCAATCCGTCCGAGTATTGTGCACCATAAATACCACACATAATTCCCTCCTAGGCCGAACGGTCCCGGCGCCCCGGCGTAACCGTTCGAGGGAAGCCACACCCGTGCACGGGCAATCCGAGTCCATTGACCATGCAATACGTTCCATATCATACAATCTATAGCATACCAACCGATCTCGTATTCCATAAACATAGTATCGCACATAAACGGTTTCCCGTGCCATAAACGGTTTCCCGTGCCGTAATCATAATCCACCATTCGCATGGGAAGCTCCGTCGGCGTTATGCCCCAACACATCCATATTGATGCACGACGCCCAACGGCTTATCGTACTCATAATCACGCGTCCCGTTCATAATGTTATTCGTATAGCCTACCTCCGTATTTACTTAGTCCTTTCGTAGCTTAAGTGCACAAAGGCACGCTCAGCACCATAATCTATGTTCTACGCCTAGAGTTCAATGTTCTCGGAGCCGTGCACATGGTGCACATCTCATTATCATCTTTCAATGTTCTACCATTATTGCCCTACTGCAACTCGTGCACTCGATGCACGTCGCTTCAATTGTTCGATTGTTCAATGTTCTATCTTAGTGTTCGACACATACTTAGGCACTTACACGCCGAGCCACGCTCGCTAACTCGATAACATATTACGCATACCATAACATATTCTATTAGACGTGAAGGAATAGGGAGAGAGAGTCAAGAACCCGCCCACGTTAAGCCGATACGCCTTGCCGTTTCACCGATTGAAGCGTCTCGCTTCCATAACTCGATCGCATAGCTAACTCCCAGACTTAGCCATTCCTTTGCTCTACTCGGTTGATTTGGCCTATCGTGCCCATGCCACAATCCGTTGCAAGGCTACGATTTTGTTTCGCGGACACTTCATTGTATAAGGCAAAATGCCGACCTCTTATCGTCCAGCGTAAAGCATAGCATGCACACAAGATCAACTAAAATCAGCACTTACTCGACGGGACTTATTCTTTGCATCGATTCGATTCATAGATTCCAACCGACTCAAAGCTTACCTTTGGCCAACGCAACACTTGCATCGATTCATATCGATACCTCATCGGGTCAACGCAACTCTTCGAGTCAATGACTCATCGTAATACACCGATGCGGAGCGGGGCATTACATAATATACCACTCAAAATCAGGTTTGTCCTCGAACCAAAACCAACACTTAATCCAAGTGCCTCGCATAGATCGCTTCACGATCTTGTGTTACCATCGTTGAATCATACAACTTAGTTTGGATCATACACATATTTTAGGCGTCCCACCAATATATGCATTTCAGCCAAGCTCAGTTGTAGGATATCGGGATAACTAACAAACTCAACTTAAATCCTCAAGCATCCATCGGTCCGTACTCGACTTAGTCATATCTTAGCACCTATTCCCAAAATACTCTTCGTATGCATCATCCCATAACATGCGATCATCTTCCAACATCTTACACATAACTTAATTCAACCATAACTTCGATCTCGTAAGTTTCTTGCCGGCCATCTAATACTTGCATTGCACAAGTCATTGCGCATTCGACCGCAACAAGCTCCCGCAACGCCTATTCGCCCAACCGTTTCCTATCTTTCTCATAACTCAAGTCTTTTGTCCCATCATTCATAACATTTAGTCTTAACGACATGGACTATGTCAACATGTCACAAATTCCTTTTGTCTACAATCCGTACTAAGTCTCGCACGCAACTATCCCAACACGACCCACGTTCTCGAACTACCCGCGCATCGAGTCTGGGCTACCCCCGCTAGGCAACTTATCCAGACATCATGCTCGCGCTCTTCCGACACAAGAGGTCAACTTGAGTCTACGATGCTCAAAGGCAACAATCTTTTCGACCCAAGGTCTCTTACGATACGCTCGTCCCCGATTCTCGACCAAGTACAAATCCTTTACTCAATCTTCGAATCATTCCCGACTAGTTCGTTTCGTAACATAGATCGCACGCTCAATACACATAGCCTAATCGTTACTTAAGCCGACCTACGACACAACTCTTAGGGTCGTTCTACTATCCATCGCTCTCGCATATTGCAGAATTCTTGCAATCGCCTTATCGCGTCACTACGCTAAGCACGTTCCTCGATATATACTCGATCATTCCTTATCCTCGATAAATTCCTTACGCGACTTCTTTAGGGTCATCCTATGGGACTTCAATATTCACTTGATTTGGCGGTCAAGTCTTCTAGGGTCATCTGTCCCGAAACTACGCTCGATAATTGAAGATCATCAACGAGGGACAGTTACAACGAACCATGCTATATCCTATCGTGGAGCCAAATCAATTCCCGATATTTCCTATACGACTTTACCCAATCCGACATACCTTACCAATCCGTAATTTATCCATCCCATGCGCAACTGATGTGCCGCTACTACTCGAGTCACTTAGGCACTACCGTTGACAATATCGCACAATCCTCAATTCCACCTTCGCATCAAACCACAAGTCTATATCAAATTTGCCACGCCTCACAAGTTCGATCATGCCCACTGGATGAATCACCATACCAGTGCTCACGCGGAATGATCGTCCAAATTTGACGTGACGCATGTGCGAGGCTGGTGTTGCGTTCGCTCAAGACAAGAATGTCAACATAGTGGTGATCCGCGAAGCAATCCAGACACTTTCGATTTCATCCGAGCAACATCCATCGACTCTCAAATTCTCCGAAGCGTTCCTACCGTCGTCATCCAAATCGACATCAACTTAACTTGCATCTTATTCATCCAACAATAATGCTCAACATAATTTTCGTTTATTCGATCAGAGTATCCCCGAGTTGTTGCATATCGTCTTTGATACGCCTCAATACCATCGTCGATATGCATAACTTGAACATCCTCCTTTCTCATAAGCTCAAACCCGTTGCAATCATTGCCATTATCCGAACTCGAATACGAATCAAGTCTTGCACACACCAAGATTCATTCTGTTATAGCTAACTTCCATAATCGCGACACAATTTCCAATTCACATATTTATTCTCGTATCCCTAGCTCGCACTTCCAAAGTCGTGCTACCGATTCCTCGTGCTAACTCAAATTCGTTCGTACGATTTCTTCGTACCTACTCAACGTGTTCCGAAGAAGTCTCCGTACTAACTCCACATAAGTTCGACCGGGTCGACATTTTTTCAATGTAACATTCCTTCGTTATGCTCAGCCTATCGTTCGACTTACGCTTAACGAATCCTCGTCTGACATATCCTCCATAAGTACGACTTCGCACATAACCCTTTGACTCAATTCATCAAGGCGTACTCGCATCGACTTCTCTTAAGTCATTCCCACTCAAGTCTCGATACTACTTCGTTCGTTGCGGCGAACATATCGTAACAACATAATCGTCTCGACGTAACCTATCGCAAGTCACCAAACATCTTAACATAGCTATCGCTAAGTGGTACTCCATATACCACTCAGGATCGAGCCTATCGTTATCGACACAATACTTCGCTGTACTTGCTCGCATAGTTGGTATTGCATATACCACTCGAAATCGAGTCATTACTCGACATCACACTTCGCATAGGTCCGACTTCTATCTCAACTTAACCGTCCCGTATGGCGATCCTTCCGATCCCAGCTTTAACGTTAGCTCAAGTTTGACGTACATTCGATCTAACCGTACCATGGCGATCATTTCGATCACACCCGCAACATTCGCTTATTCAAAGCTCAACGCAACATATGGCCAACATACACGTTCGCCTACTCGATCTCGACCTAGCGACCAACTCAACTAGTACAATCGCATCCGCGATCTTCGAATCCCGCTCGTTGCAACTCGTGCAACAACTTAGTCTCAATTTTTAAGGTCTTTACTCCATCCCGCGCAACATATCGCTATCCATCCGCATAGCCATACAACACGCATCATACCATATCGACTCATTGCACTGATGCAACGAACGATCCACGACTTGCTGCACTCCGTGCAACCAACAACGCATAACCATTCGCGTAGCCACATAATACGCATCGCCTCACGTGTCGACCCGTTGCACTTCGTGCAACCAACAACACATAACTTCCCGCACTTCGTACGGCCGACAACACATAACTCCTCGTACTTCGTGCGACCGATAACACATAGCTCCTCGCACTGCGTGCGACCAACAACACATATATCATTCCACTTCGTGCAACCAACATCACCATATTCATTGCACTTCGTGCAATCAACATCCCATAACCCGTTGCACCTCGTACAACCAACACTCTCCGATGGCACCCGGAGATCACGTAATAGTCACGACATACTTGTGGCAGACGTATGCAACTTAATATAGACTTATTGTATGAAACATCCAATGTAGCGTCGAGCAGATCCATGAGCCATGCGGTTGCGAAAACAACTTAGAGTCAACTGAATTCGATAGCGAAGCAACTGAGGGTCAAAGAGATTCACGCACGGTCCAAAGGATGGAACAGCTTTGATACCAACTTGTCACGCCCCGACCCGGGAAATCGCTCGTCCTCGCTAGATTTTACCCGAATCATCGTCATCGCTGGGGCGTGATGCCGCACGAGCCTGGAGTTGCGCTCGTACAAGGCAAGATAACAGGTTCACATAGAACTATCTCAAATCGATAACCTAAGCAGCGGAAGAAAATAAGTGAAATATAAGAATCTCTTTTATTAATATTGAACTGAAGGTTACAAAGGCTCTGAATAGCCCAACATAAAATGCCAATTGGCTACAACGCTCATGATCTCTCTAGCTCACAAAGGATTACATTGTTCCATACATCATGTCTCTTTATAGCCACCAAGTAGTCCTCGGCCGAATATCTTCATGTCGCAAGTCCGAACGCATATGCGGAAGCTCCTCTTGAACGCCAAGGACTCCATGCCTCGGCACGTCCAAGCCAAGCTCCGCCCCGAGCCGATCATAACCTGAACCTGCACATAAACTAGTGGGGGTTTAGTGCTTTCGTCCTCGCTTCGCACTGATCAAGACCCGCTTGCACCCAAACCAAACACTTAATTCATTTAGTGAACATGCATCTTAGTTTTTGATCTTTCTATTTAGCCTTAGGATCAATTTCATGGCAACGCTTAAACATAGCACATAACTTAAATGTGTCCCACACCGTGTTCCTGCAGCAGATACAGTTAGACATAATCTGAAACATAAACATAGTGTTCGTGCTCATCTCGTCCCGTTTCCCTTAGCCTGCAGTGGTTAGAACTTAGCATAAGCAAACATAATCGTTTCGTACAACCGACCAATCATAAACGTAAACACATGCATAATGGGTAGCAGGCCCTGCGCCTGCACCCAGCTCTCATCTCAGCCCACCGGCCCTATCTATATGAAGGTCACGGTGTGTCGCACCGTAATGGACTTGGCATCTCATATGTGTAAGCCTACAATCGCTTCGATACGGGTTGCTAGCCCAGTATCCGAAGGATCCCAAACTTACGGATATCATAGCTTATCACAGCACTGGACGGTCGCAATTCGTCCGAGTATTGTGCACCATAAATACCACACATAATTCCCTCCTAGGCCGAACGGTCCCGGCGTCCCGGCGTAACCGTTCGAGGGAAGCCACACCTGTGCACGGGCAATCCGAGTCTATTGACCATGCAATACGTTCCATATCATACAATCCATAGCATACCAACCGATCTCGTATTCCATAAACATAGTGTCGCACATAAACGGTTTCCCGTGCCATAAACGGTTTCCCGTGCCGTAATCATAATCCACCATTCGCATGGGGAGCTCCGTCGGCGTTATGTCCCAACACATCCATATTGATGCACGACGCCCAACGGCTTAGTCGTCTCGTACTCATAATCATGCGTCCCGTTCATAATATTATTCGCATAGCCTACCTCCGTATTTACTTAGTCCTTTCGTAGCTTAAGTGCACAAAGGCACGCTCAGCACCATAATCAATGTTCTACGCCTAGAGTTCAATGTTCTCGGAGCCGTGCACATGGTGCACATCTCATTATCATCTTTCAATGTTCTACCATTATTGCCCTACTGTGACTCGTGCACTCGATGCACGTCGCTTCAATTGTTCGATTGTTCAATGTTCTATCTTAGTGTTCGACACATACTTAGGCACTTACACACCGAGCCACGCTCGCTAACTCGATAATATATTACGCATACCATAACATATTCTATTAGACGTGAAGGAATAGGGAGAGAGAGTCAAGAACCCGTCCACCTTAAGCCGATACGCCTTGCCGTTTCACCGATTGAAGCGTCTCGCTTCCATAACTCGATCGCATAGCTAACTCCCAGACTTAGCCATTCCTTTGCTCTACTCGGTTGATTTGGTCTATCGTGCCCATGCCACAATCCGTTGCAAGGCCACGATTTTGTTTCGCGGACACTTCATTGCATAAGGCAAAATGCCGACCTCTTATCGTCCAGCGTAAAGCATAGCCTGCACACAAGATCAACTAAAATCAGTACTTACTCGACGGGACTTATTCTTTGCATCGATTTGATTCATAGATTCCAACCGACTCAAAGCTTACCTTTGGCCAACGCAATACTTGCATCGATTCATATCGATACCTCATCGGGTCAACGCAACTCTTCGAGTGAATGACTCATCGTAATGCACCGATGCGGAGCGGGGCATTACACAAACTGTCAGGACACAGGGCTTCGTTTTATCGGGTTTAATAATATATCACTAAAAACCTAAATAATACTAACCTAAATCCTAACCCTAACACAAGCCGCGGGCTGACCCCCTGGCCAGCCCGACCCAGTTAGAGAACCCGACCCATAGTGTCACTCCCCGTTCCCAGAATAAAGTATTTTATACGTGTACTTCTTGAATTTATTTATTCAATATTTATCATACATTTATTCTGTATTTAAATTCTTCAATTTTACGCTTATTAATTTTTCTGTATTTTATTTTCTGCTTTTTCTTGGCTCTTGGTTCATTTCGGTTCATGGGAAACCAACTTGGTTCGGTTTGGTTCAACATGGAAAGGAATGGATGGCTTGGATTTGGTGGAGAGAATGAATGGTGGAGATCCACTTGACCTTGATATAAAAGTTCTTCTTCCACTCTCTCTCTTCATTCATTCACATTTACTCCTCCACCAAACCCTAACCCACTTGTGAGAGGCAAGTACATCTTGCACACCATGAGGAATTTCATGCATCCCTATTTATTTTAGTCTATATTGTTCATCTTCTCTTCCTCTACAAGTTTAGGTCTTGAAGTTCTTGATTTCCATGGATGGTTGGGTGTAGATCTAAGTTTTAAGTTTTGGTTTTCATAGTTTTGGTTTTCATACGAATTTTAGGGTTTTGATCTATCAAACATTGTTGTTTTCGAAAATAATTGGTTCCATGTTGTAGAGAATTTAATTCTACTAAAGTTTGGCTTTTGAAAAGTTAGATTTCGATTTGTTTTGTGGAAGTTATGGAAGAAGCATTTTGTTCGTTCTATATTCATCTGTTGTATGAGGCGCATGTCGTAGTAGGCGCATATCATGTCGCAGTTGAGCCGCATGAGGCGCATGCCGCAGTAGGCGCATATCATGTCGCAGTTGAGCCGTATGAGGCGCATGCCGCAGTAGGCGCATATCATGTCGCAGTTGATCCGCATGAGGCGCATGCCGCAGTAGGCGCATATCATGTTGCAGTTGAGCCGCATGAGGCGCATGCCGCAGTAGGCGCTTATCATGTCGCAGTTGAGCCGTATGAGACGCATGTCGCAGTAGGCGCATATCATGTCGCAGTTGAGCCGCATGAGACGCATGTCGCAGTAGGCGCATGTCATGTCGCAGTTGAGCCGCATGAGGCGCATGTCGCAGTAGGCGCATATGGTGTCGCGGTTGCATGCATGTTGCAGAATAGGCCGCATATGCATAATTTGGTGGTTTCTGACTGTTATATGCCCTAATTGACTGAATTGTGGCTAGAATCTCTTTCAACTCCCAACATGAAATTTGTTGATCTTTTCCTTGGCTTCAAGAATATGTTACCAGCTATTTTATACTAGTTATGGACTCGACCATGCTTAATACTAATTTGACTTTTATGCCTTGTCACGAATTAACCCCGACTGTTACTTGACTAATAATCGATCATGCGTTCCTAGTTGGAACTAAGAGACTGGCTAGTCGTATTATTGAATTGAATGAATGAGACACGTTCATATTAACTATGAACTATTATCATCGATTGGCCGATCCCGAATATTGACATAAAGGCACACATGCAGGCTTCAATTTGTTTATTTATTTTTCTACCAAAGCAGTATGTGTACTTGATGGTCAAGGCATGATTATTCCGTAGTTAGTTTTGACTGTTGCATTACGCTATGTAAGACATACAACCTAACCGCACGGGTATCGTTGTAGAGTTGGGCATATCGTACTTGTACGGAAGTACTCATTCTGAATGACCATGATCCACGGCATGGGATTTCACTCAACGTAGAGACTATTAAGTTAAATAAAATAATGATTACATAGAGAGAATGAATTCCCGAGTTCTTACATGGCAGCCCTCTTGGGACTCGTAGTGCCCGACAGGTCGGTTGTTCCCCACAGATACTGCAAATCTGCCACACGGGCAGGGAGCAGTATCTGGTTATATTATCTATGGTATATTGTATATTGATGACGGGCGTCCCGCTGGGACTCGTCTAATTCATGATAGGCGCAATTGATTGACTGGGTAAACTAGCCTTGCTTGCCCATAGTAAGAGCTGAGGAATCCTTGATTGCATAAATTCCAGGATAACTTGGAACTCATAGTAGCAAGCCGTAGTAGTTGCATGGCCGTTTAAATTGATTTGTTTGTGTACCGTACCTACTCTGTTACCTAACTGAGATGATCAGAATGCCAGGACATGACGGGCCAACTTCTGTCCTTGTTTGGTTGGGAGGTTGGTTCGAAGTGTCATGATGTTATGTGAATCCCAGTGGCAAGCAGAGATCTACTTATCATATTCTCTTATTACTGGTTTTAATTCCTCATATCGTGCTTCCTTGTGGTACTTGCTATTAGAGGTCTAACCTCTCTGGTTTTGCATGGCCAGATTTAGAGCCGGTTCCCGAGGACTCAGCTTACTTCCCCCTCCAAGATGGTCAATACTAGAGGGATGATCGCAGGAGGACTCGAGTGGGTTCCTTACTTCTCCGCTCGTTTTGTTATTTACTTAATACCTTGCCGTTTGGCACCGACATGTTAGTCGGATTATCTTGTACTTACTTTTACGTAATTGTAATTAAGTCAGACTGCAGCTGATAACAATTGTGTACACTTTGCTACATCATCTGGCTATGTTTTATAAAGCCAGATATCAAGAACATTTTGACTGAGCGTTTGGGACGCCTTACTGCTTTATCTTACATGTTCTCTATTTCTGTTTCTTATTTGAATGATTGAGACAATAGAGGTGAAATGACCATAGTGAGACTTTCATGTAGTATGCACCCCCTCGTCTTTTAGACAGCATTGATCGTATTATACGGTATTCATCTACCCGTAATACGTAGCTGGCTGAGTCATTCCCCCGCTCTCCAGTATTCTGGTTCTGGGGCGTGACAAGGTTTTAGTGGTGGCCCATGCAGGTCTCATTTCAGACTTGTGGGGTGTTTTAATTTATAGGATGTCTCAATCACACATGTTCTCCCTTGATCTCATGATTCATTACTCTCAACTCCAGCTTGACATTCCTATATCCTTTGACTTCATTGATTTTTTCTGTCCGATCGTTTGATTGTTCTTTTGTCCCTTTTCTTAGGGGCACCTCGTCCGTATCTGCCAGGATTGGACAACAACCACAAGAGCAACACGGACAACCTGACCATGTTGGTCAGCAACAAGGGCCGGTACTAACTCAAGAGGTTATCCAAGAAGAAATAATAGCAGCAGCAGCAGCTGGATTACAGTATCCGGATGTTCCACCACCACCAATAGTTTCACCTACCCCTGTGGAAGTAGACACACCAGCCCTTCTGGAGATCATGAGAGGGATGATGGCTACTCAACAACATCAGATGTTAGCCCAGCAGCGCATGCACGCTCAGTTACAAGAGCAGAATGTACTACTTAACCAAGGGTTGCAGACAGCTTTGGAAAGAGGGGCGAGGACAGATTCAGGAGCATCAGCCCAATTTTGTAAGTTCAACCCCCGTCGTTTCGAAGGAACGGAGGATGCCATTTCAGCAGATGCATGGCTTAAGGATATTGAGGCTATTTTAACAGCCGCTAAGGTGCCGGCAGAAGAACGTGTGGATCAAGTGAAGTTGTTACTTCAGGATCTCGCACGTGATTGGTAGGAATCAGAGGAAGTGGGCATCAGACGTCCTGTTGCTTGGGACGATTTTACCGCAAGATTCAAGACGAAGTACTATGGGGTTGCGGCGCAGTTTGAGCTACAACAGAAGTTTATCAACCTCAAGCAGGCCGGCAAGACGGTAGATGCCAATGCAGCAGAGTTCTGCAGATTGAGCAGGTTTGTCCCAGAGATGGTAGCAACAGAAAGTCAGAGGGCTATGAGGTTCCAGCAAGGGTTTCATCTTGAGCTCTTGCAATTGATAGAGGGGCACAATTATCAGACTTTTGATGAAGTATTGACGGCGACTCGAAGGCATGAGATAACCGTTCAGAGGATCACGGCGAGGACTGGAGGTCAGAAGAGATCTCACAGTCAGATTGAAGGAGGGGGGAAAGCAGCGCCCCGAACAACAGCACCATCCCTTGGCATTCGCATTCACGATGTGGCAATGCGAGGGCCAGCACCACCCAGGCAACAGCAACAGCAACAGAAGAAGAATCAGCAACCCCCAGCGGGCGGCACTTATTATGGGAAGATGGGGCACACTAGAGATGTGTGTCGGGCATTGAACGGACTGTGTTTGATATGTGGAAATCCAGATCATCGGGTTACCACATGTCTCATGAATTCGAGGTCAAGAGGACCAGTGCAGCAGTTTCCTGCTCTGCCAGCACCAGGGGCAGGACAGTATCGAGGACCCGCAGTGGCAGTGAGACCATTGGCCCAGCGTCCGTTAATGCCACAGGCTCAGATGTTTCGGCAGCAGGGACCGTTGATGCAGCAACACCAGCATAGACCACCCCAGCATCATCAAGGCAGGGGCCAGCAGCAACACCAGGCTAGGTCGCAATATGGGAACCAACAAGGAGGTCGAGGGCAGGCATTCACTCTGTCCTTGGAGGAGGCATTAGCATCGGAAGATGTTGTGGCAGGTAACATTCTCGTCGCCTCATATCCCGCAGTAGCATTGTTTGATTCAGGAGCATCACACTCATTTATATCTGCACAATTTGCGACACGGCTAGGAATAGAGTTCGAGGCATTGCCAGAGAGGTTGAATATACTTACTGGCAATGGGCTCGTAGGAGTTAGTAGAGTTATTTTAGCGTATAGCGTTATAGTTTGCGGGCACTCCTTACCCGCCCAGTTGATAGAATTTCCTGTTGGAAATTTCGACGTTATCTTAGGCATGGACTGGCTGAAAGACAGTCATACGGCAATAGATTGTCGTGGTGGGAGTGTATCTTTTGATATTCCAGGCATGAAGAGATTCACCTTAGTCAGATCCATGGAAACTCAACAAGAGCATGGAGTAGTGACGGCAATGGAAGAAGTTCAAGTTCCGAAGGTAGTTGAAGAGTTTCTGGACGTATTTCCTGAAGAACTTCCAGGTCTACCACCGATTAGAGATATTGAGTTCAGTATAGAATTGGCACCTGGAACTAAACCGATATCAGATCGAGTTTACAGAATGGCGGATTCAGAGCAAACCAAGGTATATCAGCACATAGAGGAACTGAAGGAGAAGAAGTTCATCCAAGCTAGCATATCACCATGGGCAGCACCAGTGGTACTTGTAGGAAAGAAGGATGGGTCATCCAGATTGTGCATCGATTACAGGAAGCTTAACACGGCGACAGTAAAGAACAAGTATCCACTACCCAGGATCGACGACTTGTTTGATTAGTTGAGCAAAGCTAGAGTTTTCTCCAAGATAGATCTTCGTTCAGGATATCATCAAGTGAGGGTTCGGAAGGAGGATATTCCCAAGACAGCATTCAGGTCGAAGTATGGGCATTATGAATTCTTAGTAATGCCGTTTGGTTTGACCAATGCTCCAGCAATATTTATGAATTTGATGAACCGTATCTTTATGCCATACTTAGATCAGTTTGTCGTTGTATTCCTTGACGACATTCTCGTATATTCTGCCAGTGAAGAGGAGCATGAAGACCACCTCAGGAAAGTGTTACAGGTTCTGAGAGAGAACCAGTTGTATGCCAAGCTCAGCAAGTGTGAGTTTTGGTCGGATCACATTTCATTTTTGGGTCATATCATATCAGGAGCTGGAGTAGAAGTGGATCCCAAGAAGGTAGAAGCAGTAGAGAGTTGGCCAGTACCCAAGACCGTAGCTGACGTACGGAGTTTCTTGGGATTGGCAGGATATTACAGAAGGTTCGTATCAGACTTTGCAAGGCTTTCAGCACCTATGACCCGCTTGACACGGAAGGATGTACCATTCGTCTGGTCGGTAGAATGCCAGGCATCATTTGAGAATCTGAAGCAGAAGTTGATATCAGCGCCTATTCTTACATTGCCAGTTGGACCCGGAGGTTTTACCGTTTATTGCGATGCGTCAGGTAAGGGACTTGGATGTGTCCTCATACAGCATGGAAGGTGATAGCATACGCATCTAGGCAACTTCGAGACCACGAGAAGAATTACCCAACTCATGACTTGGAGTTGGCAGCAGTAGTATTTGCTTTGAAGCTATGGAGGTATTACTTATATGGTGACCGAGTGGATATGTACACAGACCATAAAAGTCTGAAGTACATCTTTACTCAGAAGGAGCTGAACATGAGACAGAGAAGATGGTTGGAGTTGATCAAGGATTACGACGTGGAGCTTCAGTATCATCCAGCCAAGGCTAATATGGTAGCAGACGCTCTTAGCAGGAGAGACGGCACATTTATGTTGACAACACAGAAGCACATTTTAGAAGACCTTCAGGAGATGGGCATCGAAGTTATACTTTCTAGTGATGTAGGAGTTCTAACAAGTTTACAAGTTCAATCCGACTTGGTAGACAGGATCAAGGCAGCTCAGGCACAGGACCCAAGGATTCAGAAGCTTAGAGCAGAATGTGAGTCAGGACTCAGAAAGGAGATGCAAATTCATGAAGATAGTACGCTTAGGTTTGGATCACGCCTATGTGTGTCTAGTGGAGATATCAGACAGGAGGTTATGACAGAAGCTCACAGTTCTCAATATTCTATACACCCTGGAGGGACCAAGATGTACCAAGATATCAAGCAGCACTTCTGGTGGAACGGGATGAAGAGGGAGATAGCTAGATTTGTTTCCCGTTGCTTGGTATGTCAGTAAGTGAAGACAGAACAACAGAGGCCAGCTGGGTTATTGTAACCACTTCCTATTCCGGAGTGGAAGTGGGAACACATCACAATGGACTTTGTGACCGGTTTACCGAGATCACCAAGTGGTAAAGATGCTATTTGGGTGATAGTAGATCGGCTTACAAAGGTGGCACACTTTCTTCCTTTCAGAGTAGGGCAATCTACGGAAAAGTTGGCAGAGTTGTACATGCAACAGATAGTCAGGCAGCATGGAGTCCCTGTCAGCATTGTGTCAGACCGAGATGCCCGTTTTACATCACATTTCTGGAAGAGCTTACATCATAGTCTGGGCACCAAGTTAAGATTTAGCACAGCTTACCATCCACAGACGGACGGGCAATCAGAAAGAACAATTCAGACTTTGGAAGATATGTTGCGAGCTTGCACTCTAGATTTTGGAGGATCTTGGGAGAGCCACCTGCACTTAGTTGAGTTTTCTTATAACAACAGTTATCAAGCCAGTATCCAGATGGCGCTATTTGAAGCACTATATGGTAAGAAGTGTAGGTCGCCACTAGCATAGGATGATATCGGGGAGAGAAAGATGTTAGGCCCGAAAATGATTGTTCGGACGGTTGAATTGGTTAAGGAAATTAGAGAGCGACTTCGAGTTACGCAGGATCGGCATCGTCATTGGGCGGACCAGCATCGTAGGCCGCTAGAGTTTTCTGTTGGGGACCACGTGTTCTTGCGGATCTCACCTACCCGTGGGGTCATTAGATTTGGGGTTCGCGGAAAGTTGAGTCCGAGATACGTAGGACCATTTCTTATCCTTGATAGGGTAGGCGATGTTGCTTATCGTTTGTCCCTTCCACCTTCGTTACGAGAGGTGCATGACATGTTCCATGTATCTCAGTTACGTAGGTATGTATCGGACCCATGCCATATCATTGATCATTCTGAGCTGGTTGTTGGTTCCAACCTGTCTTACGAGGAACAGCCTGTGTCCATTTTGGACCGAAGAGAGAAGATACTCAAGAACCGAACAATTAGCCTTGTCCGGGTTGCTTGGGGTCATCACTCATTAGGAGAGTCAACGTGGGAACGTGAGGATGATATCCGATCACGGTATCCGCACCTGTTTGACTCACAAGGTATATCTCTCTATATATACCTTGATTGTTTTAACTCCTCATGCTTGCCACCTTATGAGTAGAATTGCTTGATGTCGTAGGTTGTTAAACATAGATATATTACTTGCTATTTGACATTGTAGAATAGCTACTTGCTCCAATTACTTGTACTTCGATTAGTCTAGCTCTGACATTTCTGTCCTGCTTGGATCTAAAATTCCGAGGACGGAATTTTTCTAAGGGGGGTAGAGATGTCACTCCCCGTTCCCAGAATAAAGTATTTTATACGTGTACTTCTTGAATGTATTTATTCAATATTTATCATGCATTTATTCTGTACTTAAATTCTTCAATTTTACGCTTATTAATTTTTCTGTATTTTATTTTCTGCTTTTTCTTGGCTCTTGGTTCATTTCGGTTCATGGGAAACTAACTTGGTTCGGTTTGGTTCAACATGGAAAGGAATGGATGGCTTGGATTTGGTGGAGAGATTGAATGGTGGAGATCCACTTGACCTTGATATAAAAGTTCTTCTTCCACTCTCTATCTTCATTCATTCATATTTACTCCTCCACCAAACCCTAACCCACTTGTGAGAGGCAAGTACATCTTGCACACCATGAAGGATTTTATACATCCCCATTTATTTTAGTCTATGTTGTTCATCTTCTCTTCCTCTACAAGTTTAGGTCTTGAAGTTCTTGATTTCCATGGATGGTTGGGTGTAGATCTAAGTTTTAAGTTTTGGTTTTCATAGTTTTGGTTTTCATACGAATTTTAGGGTTTTGATCTATCAAACATTGTTGTTTTCGAAAATAAGTGGTTCCATGTTGTAGAGAATTTAATTCTACTAAAGTTTGGCTTTTGAAAAGTTAGATTTCGATTTGTTTTGTGGAAGTTATGGAAGAAGCATTTTGTTCGTTCTATATTCATCTGTTGCATGAGGCGCATGTCGCAGTAGGCGCATATCATGTCGCAGTTGAGCCGCATGAGATGCATGCCGCAGTAGGCGCATATCATGTCGCAGTTGAGCCGCATGAGGCGCATGCCGCAGTAGGCGCATATCATGTCGCAGTTGAGCCGCATGAGGCGCATGTCGCAGTAGGCGCTTATCATGTCGCAGTTGAGCCGCATGAGGCGCATGCCGCAGTAGGCGCATATCATGTCGCAGTTGAGCCGCATGAGGCGCATGCCGCAGTAGGCGCATATCATGTCACAGTTGAGCCGCATGAGGCGCATGTCGCAGTAGGCGCATGTCATGTCGCAGTTGAGCCGTATGAGGCGCATGTCGCAGTAGGCGCATATGGTGTCGCGGTTGCATGCATGTCGCAGAATAGGCCGCATATGCATAATTTGGTGGTTTCTGACTGTTATATGCCCTAATTGACTGAATTGTGGCTAGAATCTCTTTCAACTCCCAACATGAAATTTGTTAATCTTTTTCTTGGCTTCAAGAATATGTTACCAACTATTTTATACTAGTTATGGACTCGACCATGCTTAATACTAATTTGACTTTTATGCCTTGTCACGAATTGACCCCGACTGTTACTTGACTAATAATCGATCATGCGTTCCTAGTTGGAACTAAGAGACTGGCTAGTCGTCTTATTGAATTGAATGAATGAGACACGTTCATATTAACTATGAACTATTATCATCGATTGGCCGATCCCGAATATTGACATAAAGGCACACATGCAGGCTTCAATTTGTTTATTTATTTTTCTACCAAAGCAGCATGTGTACTTGATGGTCAAGGCATGATTATTCCGTGGTTAGTTTTGATTGTTGTATTACGCTATGTAAGACCTATAACCTAACCGCACGGGTATCGTTATAGAGTTGGGCATATCGTACTTGTACGGAAGTACTCATTCTGAATGACCATGATCCACGGCATGGGATTTCACTCAACGTAGAGACTATTAAGTTAAATAAAATAATGATTGCATGGAGAGAATGGATTCCCGAGTTCTTACATGGCAGCCCTCTTGGGACTCGTAGTGCCCGACAGGTCGGTTGGTCCCCACAGATACTGCAAATCTGCCACACGGGTAGGGAGCGGTATCTGGTTATATTATTTATGGTATATTGTATATTGATGACGGGCGTCCCGCTGGGACTCGTCTAATTCATGATAGGCGCAATTGATTGACTGGGTAAACTAGCCTTGCTTGCCCATAGTAAGAGCTGAGGAATCCTTTATTGCATAAATTCCAAGATAACTTGGAACTCACAGTAGCAAGCCGTAGTAGTTGCATGTCCGTTTAAATTGATTTGTTTGTGTACTGTACCTACTCTGTTACCTAACTGAGATGATCAGAATGCCAGGACATGACGGGCCAACTTCTGTTCTTGTTTGGTTGGGAGGTTGGTTCGAAGTGTCGTGATGTTATGTGAATCCCAGTGGCAAGCAGAGATCTACTTATCATATTCTCTTATTACTGGTTTTAATTCCTCATATCGTGCTTCCTTGTGGTACTTGCTATTAGAGGTCTAACCTCTCTGGTTTTACATGGCCAGATTTAGAGCCGGTTCCCGAGGACTCAGCTTACTTCCCCCTCCAAGATGGTCAATACTAGAGGGATGATCGCAGGAGGACTTGAGTGGGTTCCTTACTTCCCCGTTTGTTTTGTTATTTACTTAATACCTTGCCGTTTGGCACCGACAAGTTAGTCGGATTGTCTTGTACTTACTTTTACATAATTGTAATTAAGTCAGACTGCAGCTGATAACAATTGTGTACACTTTGCTACATCATCTGGCTATGTTTTGTAAAGCCAGATATCAAGAACATTTTGACTGAGCGTTTGGGACGCCTTACTGCTTTATCTTACATGTTCTCTATTTCTGTTTCTTATTTGAATGATTGAGACAATAGAGGTGAAATGACCATAGTGAGACTTTCATATAGTATGCACCCCCTCGTCTTTTAGACAGCATTGATCGTATTATACGGTATTCATCTACCAGTAATACGTAGCTGGCTGAATCATTTCCCCGCTCTCCAGTATTCTGGTTCTGGGGCGTGACACATAGGGCCGAGTTCGAGCCCCCTGTGCTGTGTTTGTTTTTCTTTTTCTTTTTCTTTTAGTTTTATGTTTATATATATATATATATATACATATATATATATATATATATATATATATATATATAAATATATATATATATATATATATTATATATATATATATATATATAATATATATATATATATATATATATATATATATATATATATATATATGTATGTATATATATATATGTATTTCTAAAAAAAAAAAAATATATATATATATATATATATATATATATATATATATATATATATATATGTATTTCTGTATATATATATTTTTATTATATATGTACATAATGTTATATACGTATATACAGTATTTATATATATATATTATATTTATTTCTTTATGTATATATATGTATTTTTCTATATATATACATATATGTATATGTATATATACATAATTATTTAGCCTAAGTAATTTACGTAATATTATACATATGTATATTTTTAATATATGTAAATATTACTTGTCATATTTTTATGGCTACTATGTAAAATTTTACCCTATTAAAATATTAATATTTATTATGTATTTTTACCTCTTTGTATATTTGTGTATTTTAATTACTGCAACCATTTGGTGTCCAAGCCTAGCATGGGTTTTTGGGCTCAAATGTGTTTTCACACATTCAAGACCTGTACAAGTCATATTGGACTTGATTCATGGCCTTGGGTCCTGTATTTGAACTTTGGTTCAAATTATGTACATGGACAAACTACGCAGATAATTAATTATTTAATTTCAATTGTGTACAATGCTATTTTTGAATTTCTAAAAATACTTTAATTGCTGTTAAAATTTTGGAAAAATGGTATTTAGATACTATGTTAATTTAGCTAATTTATCATAATTTTTACAATATTTACTTTATAGTTTTGCCACTGTTTTGGCATATGAAACCAGAACTCATTTTCTGTGTACTTAGGAAAACTGATTTTTATAAAATACTTGTACTAGTTAATAAATTCCAGAAAAATTATAATAAATTTCTATAATTAACAAGGATCATTCTGGTACTTTATTTTATGTAAAATTGAGCTTTTTGTCTATCTCAAAAATTATTGGAACACAATGTTCATTTGATTTATTTATTGAATAATTATGACTTACAACTTTTTGTGTTATTTTGAGTTATAGCCGTGTTAAACCTCACCCCTCACTAGTGTAAAAACCCTAGAAAGTTAGTTATAGTAGTGTGTCACCCAACATTGGTCTCCTATGCTAAAGTCATCATTTTGGCTAGGTGTCCAGTCACAAGTCGTGTTGCACCAATTAGTGTCTTAGTGTTTTAGCTTAGTGTAAAAACTAAGTTTATGTATTTATTCTACAGTGACGAGTTACCAGGCATCTATAGCATTTTTATCGCAGCTTGCTTTGCTAGAGGCAAGTACTTTATACAAAGTTTATATACTGCTATAACAATAAACTGCGATTTACCAACCATGTTAAATGCTGATCCTTGGGGGTAGCAAGTTAGAACTTTGCATATTGTATTACTTTCAGTCTCTACCATATTTAGAATAGTTTTTCATATCTCTCACATGTTTAAACAACGGGTTAAGGGAAAACTGCTAGTAGTGTACGTGATCATGACCCCCTTCTTCGTATGTATTTACCGCGCACGGTAACATTCTATATGTAACTTTGCCGTAGGTTCTGATCTCGCGTTTGTGTATAGATATACACTGATGCCGTTCATGCACGTATGTGCATGCCAGAAAAACTTGATATGTACCGCTGTACATCATATTCACCTATTGACCGATTCACGTACATACTACAGTTTTAAACTTTTAAACTATATGTTGTCATTCTAAAGAGAACCAATTAAACCATGATATGCCATAATTCCAGTTTATTATATTCCTGTTCATGCTTCGTATATTTAGTTTGCTAGAAACTGTACTTGCTCCCGTCCTGACAGGATAACGTTGTAGGTATCCTTACTGAGGAGGAGTTACTCTGCGACTCATATTATGGAGATACTGCCGAGGACCCGGCTTGCTTTACGAGGATGTTCCTACGGGGAAACTCGTCTAGTTTGCGTAGTTGCTTGGGATATTTAGTGTAGTCATGTATTAGACTACGTATTTTGTAACTGGACATGTATCCAGTTTTACATTTCAGGCTTGTACTTTGAACTTATTTCTATATGAGACAACTTTTGTGTTTGGAGCATTTATGACTTTTATTCACTTATAGAACTGTTTGCACATTTAGTCTTATCTTGTTATCTCTAGAACAGCTTACTGCGCTTTATCTCAAACGCAGACTTGACATGACTCGGCCCGGCCCAACAATTTGGGTAGCGGGTCGTGACACATGGACACGACACGGGTGAGCATTATTCGGTCAACGGTTGACCGGGAAAGCGAAACGAACCGAATCAAATAAAAGATTCGGTTCAACTAGAAAAAATTCGGTTTAGTTTAGTTTTGAAAATACGAAAATTCTTCGTTCAATCAAAATTTTGGATACTATTCAAAATAAAAAATCGAATAAGACTTATACAACTATATAAATAACTTCAATTATTTGTATATTTTATAATAATTTTGTTTGTTTATTTTGAAAACAACAATTCTATGTATGCGTTTGAAGTACAATTTTGATAATTTAATAGTTAGTACCACTTTAGACTCAAATTTAAAATATAATAAACGTGAAATATAAAAATTATATATTTTTTAAATATTTTAGCCGCATCCCAATTTTGGGCCCGGCCCACTGAAAATAACTGAATAAAACCGAATTGATTATAACGGCTCGGTTCGGTTCCGGTGAAGGTTAATTTCGGTTCGATTTTGAGTTTTAGATTTTCGATTTATTCGATTTTGACTATTTTGATTCGATCAATCCAAACGCTCACTCCTGCTACACAATGGGAAAAATTATATTAAATAAATAGGCCCGATCTAGTCCCGACCATCTTTAATCGGGCCATGGACCTGGGTTGAATTTTAGTATTTGGATCAAAGCCTAATTCATTTCGGATCATATTCTTCGATCAGATGGTCCGGCCCGGATCAAATTCGATCAAACCTGATCAACATCGGACTGGATCGGTCCGGGCTCGGCCCACCTAACACCACCTTTCCCATAAAACCGAGTTTCTTCTTTTCCTTTTTTTGGTCAAATGGTTCGTACTGGCTGGTACAGTGGACCGTACCTGACCCGGGTGGCATGTTTCTAATATTTCGGCCAATTCTAGGAAATCAACACAAATAAAAACAAATTTGTCGGTAACATTTTTTTTATCAAAAAGTTAAATGAGTGTTAAAAATTATTTAAAAGTATATTTTACATATTTAGATATAATTTAATTATTTTTATGTTATTTTTTTTGGTAGCTTTAAAATTGAATGAGGTAATAATTACCTTTACTAATTTGTTTACCTACAATTAATATTTGTTATTATTTAAATGTTGTTATATTTTTGTTATATTTTTACACCCTTGTTTGATTAGGTCTTCTTACGGGCTAGCGAAATCTTTATGCCCAAAACTCAGGTTCAAGTTTTTTTTTTTTTTTTTTGTGAAGACACTTGAGAGCCCCGCGGAAGAAACTGAACATAGCTGCCACGTGGCAGCTTTCTATTGGCCGAAATTAACCCAATGACGTCAGTCACCCTGCTAACATAGACAAAACAATTTCGGCCAATAGAAAGATGCCACGTGGCAACTTGGTTCAGCAGCGATTTCTTCCGCGGTCGGTGTAGCATAATTCTTTATTTGGTACCTCCCAGGGGGCACGGGAACATCTATTCTAATTCTTCTTGAGGGATTCCATCCACAAAAACAAAGCTTATGGCTATTATTTAGCTATCGCATTTTTTTTCTTCTTCTGTTGTTGGCCATATGTAAATTGGACACAGTATTAAAGATGTTTCAGAAGTACATACTCCTGCGAAGGGTCGATTAGGGCATAGGGATCTTTATGACACAATCAATAATTAACTTGAAAAGGTACTCCAACGTTGGTATCGACCAGTATCGATAGTGGTTGGTATCGGGGACGTAGACTGCAAACTATTGCTTTGAGTATCTTGGGTAGTGCAATTTAACACTTATTCCTTATTCTGAAGTTGAAAACTTAGAACTTTGAGATTGGATTTGCCACTTTATTCGAGTAGTATGAGATTTTTTTTTTTTTTTTTTCTAATCTTTTTCCAAACTTTATTCGCCTGTAGTGGAGACTAGTGTGATTACATACGCATATTAATTCCTGCCGGAGAAAGCAAAGATTTCCATATAATTCCACCGTCAAGCTTCGAAAAGTCCTACTTCTTGCGTACTAACAAAGACTTCTTTCCCAACTATCCAAATATACATATATATATAAATGGGAATATTAATACTCCTCAAAGTTGACCAAAGGAGAAAGAGAATACTCTAATATTTCGTTTATTCATACATTCATATATAAACATCGTTAAATGCTATGCTTACAGTCAATTTTGATTGTAAGTTTTACAACTGTGGCATTCTTTGATTGGGGGAGAGAGAAAATCGGGTGGAACCGAATGTGACCATGTTAGCAAGATGGTGAACGTGGGGTGTAAGAAAATTGTAAATTTTTAATAGTAAACTTAACATTTTCCGTAAACATCAGGCCATCAAAGTTGATAATTAAATATGCAACACGACGAGTACTTGAAACTTTTGGAGCAGTGGAAGAAATGAATTGTAAAGAGAAATTATTATTGATGATTCAAGACCATAGATATTGATAGATAAAACTTAAATTTATTTGCTGAATAGTCAAATTGACGGATAATACGATATGCATGGATGATACACTTTCTTTGTATGTGGACCTTTCTCAGTTTTTTTTTTTTTTTTTTTTTTTTTTTTTTTTTTTTTTTTTTTTTTTTTTTGATGTTATTCATGTCGGGTTGAACCTCCTATTCATTTTCTCATGAATTGTTGTTCCTTTGTCTTGTTTTCTGTGTCATTCATATAATTGTGTCTGAAGAAAAATTGGTTAACTTTTTTTTTATTTCATCAAAGTAATATATCTCGTTATATAGAAAATGTACATCAATAATTATAGAAAAATAAAACTATGCTAGTACCTAAAGTGCATCAACTTTCTTCTATTATATAATGATGCTTCAAAATGGCTCAAAAGTTAGCCGTCTAAACCGTATGTATATCATGGTCTATTTTTTTTTAATTACGGAAGATAAAAATTAACTTCTTCATCCGCTATTTCTTAAAAAAAAATTACGGATAAAAACTAACTTTCTCTCTTTTAGTCCGTACAAATATATATTTAAAAACTAAATTTAAAATTGTTAAAAACTAAATTTAAAGAAAAAAATCAAAAAATATTTAAATTGTTTAATAAATCTTAATTCAAATATATTTAAACATTTGAACTATTTTTCAACAATATCATAAAAAAATTTATCCATAACAAATTAAATTAAATTATAATTTAATTTTAACATATAAATATATATATATAATAAATTTTTATTTTTATTTTAATATTTATATTATTTTCTGATAAGATTAGAAAAAAAGAAAGAAAAATGATTTAACGTACGGTGCATCTTCTAGTATATATAGTAACCATATATGTTAGTACCATATATATTAATACAATTATTATTAACTGAATTCTATATAATTTTAGGATTTTCCTTCAATAGTGTCCCTCAAAAGTCTTTCTCTCTCTCTCTCTTCCTCCTTTTTTTATTTTTTTTATTTTTTTAATTTTTTTTTCTTTTTTTTTTAAATTCCCAGATCAGGTAGTCAAATTTTAAGTTATTTACCGTTACCTTGTTGTCAAATTTTAATTCTCCGATTAAATTTTTACAAAAGACTACCAACGTGTCATGTGAAAAGAATGGTGGTAGGTTTGCAGTCAGTAAACATGCCAAAACCGGTCAAACAATGTGACAAAACTTTGCATTAGATTGAAGAGGGGTTTGAAAAAAATGTATTAACGAAAGGAAAAGAGAGTGTTAGAGAGAGATACACTCATGGCCAGCCCAAGGAAATAGGTTGTTCTAGCCGGAGCTAAATCTAGTTGTCATTTGTCCTTGACATCAAAAAGATGTCAGAAAATAATGACGAGCGGGGTTGGCAACGGCGTCGAATTCTCCGGTTCTGTCGATGGCGTGCAGATCGGATTCACATGGACCTAGTGGATTGCCAGAGATGACTTGGAGTAGACCGCGAAAGATCTATTGGCGGGGAGTTGGGGACTAGGGGCCTGGAAGGTTGTCCTAACCAGAGGGTTGTCCAAATCCGATAGCTTATCTGGTTTATGGCTTACCCCAGGACCAGTCCTGATACTCTTGATGATGAAAAGTGTGTTGAAAGATCTGGTGGGAGAGACTACGGAGCTACCAAGAATCTAACCAAACCCTCCCTTGTGCTTTATAATTTGTCAACTCCCTCTACTAATTCCTTCACACCTCTCATTCAAACAAAACGTGTACATCAAGAAAACACCCCCTTCCAATCTCCTTTAAAAGGACTAGTTGTGAAGGAGAAAATATGAGTGATCAGTGTAACTTCGCTAAAAAAAAGTTATGAACTCTACTTGCTCTATTTCCGTTGTTCTCGTTGTCTTCTTCCTCGTGCTCTCGTATCTTTGCGCCGCGGAGGGGTCGAGAGTCTCGAGACCGATGCGTGGGGATGTCGCGGTCGTCGTCGGTGGTCATTCTACATGGCCTTGGGCGTCGGTGATGGCCAGGGCGCACTCCGGTCCGAGCAGGGGAGGCGCTGGGCACTGATTAGGGCTGTGGTGCTGTTCTAGTTGACTTAGTTTTGAGATTCGAAAATGGTTTATTCTCCGTGCGGGTGATCTTACGCGTGCCCATATGCTTCTCAAGATTCGCGTCTTCTCCCATCCAATGAGAGAATGACACGTGGTCCGTGGTCCAAATTTACAGGCGGCAACGTAGCACCTCCGTTTGAGATTGGTGGTTTTTTTTGTTTCCCTTGTGTGGTAGTATTAATTTGCAAACAGAAAAAAAAAAGCTTCATGTATAAGCACCCATAGAAGTTTTTTGGATTATTAACACGGATGAATAATGGTGTTTTTCTTTAAAGTGCTTGGTGAACATCAATAAATTCTTTCAATGCTATTCTGATATTTGGCTGGAAAAAAAATGCAAGTACTGTCTTGGATGGGACTTTTCTTCATGAAAACTATTTTCACCACAAAATAAAATTTTCACCAATGTGTAGATGTGTAGTTTTGATAGTTTATATTTTTCTTGGAATTATTTAAAAATATATATATATCATTCTAAAAATAATAAATTGAAACTGGCCAAACCAATGACAAAAATATTATTTCAATGAAAAATTACTATTTTTCATGAAAAATGATAACAATGAAACACCCAAAATATCATATGCTGCGTGTCACGCCTTCTTCCACCCAATGAGAGAATGACACGTGGTCTGTGGTCCAAATTTGCAGGCGGCAACGTAGCACCTCCGTTTGAGATTGGTGGTTTTTTTTGTTCGCTTGTGTGGTAGTATTAATTTGCAAACAGAAAAAAAAAAAAAAAAAGCTTCATGTATAAGCACCTATAGAAGTTTTTTGGTTTATTAACACGGATGAATTAGGCCTGTCAATGGTAACTTATTGGTCGGATATTGGCATTACCATATCCGAACCATTAACTATCGGATATATCCGATAACTATCCGATATCCGATCGGATAGACGTTTTGGCTACCGTATCCGTTACCGATAATGCTAACGGATATCGGATAATATCCGAACCAATAAGATTACTAAAAAATATATTAAAAAGGGAATTAAAAAAATCAGTTTTAGTAACTAGCACGTTTTATTCCACACTTATTTTTAGTAAAATTACCTCCAATTTTCTGGCCAGGTGTACATAATTTGATAATACCATTCTGTAACTACTTACTGGCCAGGGATTAGTTCTTTGGTGAAAGACTCAGTTTTTCTGAAACAATGCTAATTATAATAGAAAGTGAAGCAGACATCAGTAATATGGCTATCTAAATAGCATTGACAAGAGGCTTTAATATTACATGTCACTCCTATATAGTATTCTTTATAGAGAGGTATTCCACAAATTTCAGAGTTCTGCAAGTAAGTTCTCGGATTCAAAATACAATGAAACGCACGATATAAATATTCGAATCCTCTTTCCTTTAGCAGTTTTGTGTCTCTCCATCTTTAATTTGTAGGGATTTTGATGAATTCCTATTATGTGGATAGAACAGTATCAACGAAGTGAACATTGTCAATGTTGTCAGCAGAGTGAAGAGTATATCAGCAGTGCAAGAGGAGGGTAGTAACTTTCCAGGCTTCTCAGAGTAGCACAATTTGCCTAACCCAAGTGACCCTTATGGTAAGCGTGAAGAGGCATAAAAGTTCTGACTAGACGGCGGAAGATCGACGGATCGAGTTACGAGAGCGTATTATTCCTTTTATTTATGGTAGAAGTTGGGAAAAGAGTGGGCACAAGAGACGTACAATGTAGTATGCACAAAATTTCTTGTTGGCGCAGAAGATCCAAATTTCTTTACTAACATGTTTCATGTTCGATATCAATGGACATTGCATTATAATGTGTAGCAGAGTTTTGCATGTGATTTATATGATTAAAGAGTCTTCAAATTTCAAGATCTTCCGATAATCCATTTGGCTCCCTCAAAATTTTATTTTCCTTTTAAGAGAGGAATATTTTTATAGTGTTTAATTTGGGACTAAAAATATGTTTCACATGTAAAACACGAGAACAACTGGCGTAATTATAAGCTGACTAAATAGAAGAAAAGACGAACAATTCAATTTGATTGGGGGTTTGAATATCTGTCGTTCAACATTCTATCAATCCGACTGCATAACACGTTTTTTTTAATCTTTTATATGTTGAAAGCTGAACATTAATAGTCTGAAACCAAATTTTCTTGCTCGACATTTATATTCGTTTGACGTTGATATATATAGAGAGAGTAGCATCATTTTTTTCCTGTTGTATCTGATACGTGTCCAACACAACACATACGACTGTTGGCACTTCCTAATTTGTGCACCATGGCGGCATGGCCACAATAGCAGCATCCCAAGCTATTTTGGTACTTCCTAACTCGTTCTATTTATTCAGTTTCAACCGATTCGAAATAGTCTAAACCGAATAAACTAGAGTTGTAAATATCCAAAATCGAAATTATCCATAACCGAAAGCGGTAATCGATTTAGTTTATTCGTTTGTTCGATTTAACTATTTTTACTGTTTAATGAGCTGCACTCAAATTGGAATTGTGGTTCAATTGTATTAGAAAATTATAAATTTTATACATACATTGTATTATAAAATTGGACTCAAAATTAGATAAATTATCAAAATTAGACTTTAAACACATATATAGAACTGTTATTTTTAATATATATATATATATATATATATATATATATATATATATATATATATATATATATATATATATATATATATATATATAGATAGATAACAAAAAAATGAGTAAATTTGTAATTGTGTAAGTCTTATTAGATTTTCGATTTTGAACCGAAACCAAAGAATTCTAGTATTTTAAAAACAGCAGGTCTACACGGATCGCGGCTGAAACCTTGGCCACGTGTCGGCCTTTGATTCGCCTTTTTTTTCCGGCCTATGTTAGTGGGGGGTGTTTTTCTTTTAGCCAATCCGGAGCTGACACATGTCCCTTTCGATTTGCTTTTCGGTTTTTGTCTTGGGTTGAGAAGAATTTTTGTTTTAAAAAATCGAAACTGATATCTGTTCGATTCGATTTTCGATTCAAAATCAAATAATGCTCACCCCTAGTCGCAAGTACACTTTTAGTCTTCCATCTCCACACATTCATTGCCGAAAAGGGCTCTCTTTTTTTTCCTTCACTTTCGCCGTTTCTTGGGGGGTGCCATGTACAAAATAAGTATTCTAAATGAACCATGGTCCATGGCTGGCTGCCCATCATCACCATGGGCATGGGGAACCCTAAACTAACACACACTTTTCACGTAAACCAAAGCCGAGCAAGTGGAGAAGCGTGAATTTCTGACTCTTTTAAACATGTAACCATCTTCGCGCCGACATCATCGTCCCTTCAAGACGGAGGCTGATCGGTAACATGTTCCAAGTACAAAATCCATGTGCAACTGCTTTGGTCGACTCGATTCGAGCTTTGGACGGACCCATGGCAGTTGATGACATTCTGTGGGCTAGCTAGCGTACGAAGGATTTCATATAGGAACGTTTACTAATTTTTTTTTTTTTTTTTTTTAATATACGTAGACAATAACCATACACGTGTTACGGTACAATCGATTCATGTCGAAATCGTCCGGGTCAACAGGATCCAATCTTTTTTTTTTCATAGGTAAAGTGCATTTAAACCCTCCTTAAATGTGACGAATATGCAATTAAACTCATAGTTTGAAAAGAACCATGTTTTTTTTTTCCTCAATTCAGCCCTCCGCAGTTAATCCTCCCCTCTTTCTCCAGTGGTGGGGACGAATGGGGGGCCAGCCGGCGGAGGTATAAAAGATAAGTCTTATAATTTTTGTTTTCTTCCTCACTCTCCATTCCTCACAAGAAGAAGAAGAACAAGAAAAAAAAGAAAAAAAAACAAGAACAACAAGAACAAGAACATCAATTTTTGCCAAACCTAGTTTATTTTGATTTTTTGCTCTCTTCTAATTTCTCAGATCTCTTTCTCCAAACCCTACTTTATTTTTCTTCTTCTTGTTTGGGCATTATGGATGAAACCCTAGTTGTAGAAGAAATTGGATTATCAAATATATTAATCTATTAGTCTATTAACCAATTTTTCTTTATTAATAGAAGAATTATGCATGAAATCCTAGTTGTAGAAGAAAACTATGGAAGAAATCCTAGTTGTAGAATAATTGAGTTCATATCAGGACTGCCACAATTTCTGACAGTGCTAGAAGTATTGAGGACTGCCAGAAATTGTGGCAGTCTTGAAATAGACTCGATGTACAACAGGACTGCCACAATTTCTGGCAGTCTTAGAAGTAATGTACAACAGGACTGCCACAATTGCTGGCAGTCCTAGAAGTAATGAGGACTGCCAGGAATTGTGACAGTCCTGAAAGGGACATGCTCTACAACAGGACTGCCACAATTTCTGGCAGTCCTAGACATATTGAGGACTGCTAGAAATTGTGGCAGTCCTGAAAGGAACTTGCTGCACAGCAAGTTCCTTTCAGGACTGCCACAATTTCTGGCAGTCCTAAAGTCGACATTCCCGAATGAAAAAAAAAACATGTTAGGATTTATTTCAATCTTGATAATAGAGTAAAATATGCATTTTAGGATTTATTTCCATGCATTCTTTGTGAGGAAAGAAGTATTTAACCTTTATTTCCATACATTTTAGGGTTTATTTAATTTTTTGGGTGCCATCGAAATTGGGAAAGAGAAGGAAACTAGGGTTTTGATGGAGATGGTGATGATGGAAATGATGGAGAAGAAGATGATGAGAAAAAAATTAGGGTTTTGATGAAGATGTGAGAATGGAAATGGTGGAGAAGAAGAAGATGGATAGAAGAAGAAGAAGAAAGCTAGGTGTCACCCTCATTTCCCGTATTTCCCGTATTTCGTATTTATACTCGTATCTGGATTTTGGCATGTATTTTTATTTTTCTCAACTTGTGGAATTTCGGTATTTCTCGTATTTTGGGTTTTGTCATGGCTCGGTTTTAATTGGTTTGGGTTGGTTTGGTTTGGTTTAATGTGTATTGGAACACCTTAGCCTATACTCCACCCTCAACACACCACATCCCACCCTCTTTAAAACTCCACCAACTTTTTCTCTCTCCTCATAAACCTCCATTAATTTCTTCTTCTCCTTCCTCTACACAACACTCTTCTCCTTCCTCTCCACAACACCCACCCATAGGCAAGTGCACCTTGCCACCACATGAGAATCCCATTTTATTTGTCCATTTGCTAGTTTAGGACATGTTGATCAACATTAGAACTTGACATTTTGTGATTTGGAGTCTCCATTGTTCTAGATCTAAGTTTTCTCTACTTTCGGTTTTACATGGTTTTGATCTATTTAAGTTGGATTTTTATGGGTTTTGATGTTTCCATGTGGAAGAGAGTTCAATTTCACCCTGGTTGGAACTTTGGAAATCTGGATTTGGAGTTCAGATGGCCAAGTTGTGATGCTTTGAAGTTTTGGGAGCCATTGGAGCTTCTTCTCAGCCATGGAGAAGAAGACCCTTTCCTTACGTGCGTGCTTTTGCGCGTACGCAGCTCCCTTGCGTGCGTGCTTTTGCGCGTACGCAGCTCCCTTGCGTGCGTGCCTTGTGCGTACGCAGCTCCCTTGCGTGCGTGCCCCTGTACGTACGCTGCCCCCTGCGAGCGCGCTCTTGCGCGTACACTTCCCCCTGTGCGCGCGCCCTTGCGCGTACGCTGCGTGACCCATGCACCCTGACCCCCTTGCTTAACCCATTAGCTCTTGGAGTATTGGTTTTATTTCTCGACTTGGTTTCTCTTTTGTGGATTGGATTTTCCTGAGATCTGTTCAACACAGCACGACTATCTTGACTCGACACGGCCTAACACGGTTTTCAAGTAATTGTTTATGACTAGTACGGTTCTCGAGATTTTTGGTATTCTCTGATCTCCTTGCTAGTGACCCAGTGGGGTGCACTCCTAACTTGTAACTTGTAATTAATCCTTGTGACTTGATAACTTGATAGTGGCCCGTGGCGGCGCACTCCTGACTTGTAGCATGACTTGATAACTTAACGCTGTTGCGACGGCTAACTTGACATGCTAAGTGAATTCTTGACACCGTGGGCGATTGTGCTTGTACAAATAATCCAGTCCTGTCTTGCATCATGTCTAGGAGGGGACTCCTGAGTACCACGGTCAGGAGTAACTACTGAAATGAACTAAGGTTAACGACTAGAATAATTCACTAGTCATGAAGAGATGTTCCCCAGTTACAGGCGATCCCGTTATCCCGGCCGCAAATGTTTGGACTTGTAGCCTGCCGACGAGTAGGGCACTTTTCCAGCCCACTGTTATGTGGGGCACCCACCATTGGTACTTAAATGATTGAACTCTATTGTCACTTTTATGTATTGTACTCTCTAAATTGTCACTATAATGTTCGCCTGGATAACCTGGATAGCTGCAGGGCCTGTGACTACTTGGAGCATCTCATTGCATCTTGTTAGTAACTAGGATTGTGATAACCCTAGTTAGTTAATGTAGAAAGCCGTAGGCACTGATTGGCCGTGATTGCTTGGATGGAGTCTAGTCCAGTATATTATTGTCTAGAAGTGATTGATTGAAAGATTGTACCAGAATGATTGAATGATTGTCACTCCAGATTGTTACTATAACGATTGTACTCCACTGTCACTCTAGCGTATTGCACTCTTCATTGTCACTTTTATCATTGTACTCTCTCCTTTTCACCTTAATGATTGGCACCTTTAGCAATAAATGATCAGAGACTAAGTTCTGTTCAGGCGAAGGGTTACAATCTCGGTCCTTGTTTGGTTTAAGGATTGTAACCTGGCTTCAGGAATAGTACCTTCGTTTTCTCTTCATATATTGTCCAGCTATGTTTTATTTAGCATGATTCTCCAGTTCTTTTATGTCAATGATGCTTCTCTTAATTATTTTCTCTGATTGGGACAAGTGCATTGGTAGTGCACAAACCTCAATCTGTGTTACTTATTGTTGCTTTCTTACATATTGAATGCTAATGATTTGTCGGTTTAGTTCTTATGTGAAGCCTCCTTTGTGGCACTTGCTCTTTCTGGGGTCTGACCCAGCTGGTTTTGTATGGCCAGATACCGGAGCAGCACCAAAGGATCTCCCTACTTTCCAGCCCGATGGTGGTCACCAGGCGTAACCAGGGCATCGAGTGGATTTTTTTTTGTTCTCCCACTGTAATATTGTACATTATTCTTTTGAGGCGTCTAGCCGACGAGCAGTGTTAGCTCGATTGTACTTACTTACTGTCTGCCTACGGGCAGTAACATGATTGACAAGCCACGGGGGTTGATCATGAATGACTGAACTCTTACTAGTCCTCACATTTTTGTAACGACTAGCTTCATGATCATTCCGAATATGTAATGTATGGGACGCCTTACTATTGTGTATTTGGTGGTCTGACATCTTGTAACTATTATTAGTTGGTTGAGATTGAGACAATAGGCTACTTTATGACCTTAAGAGACTGCTGGATTGTAGTGAAACCCTCACATATCTAGACAGCCGTGACCGTATAGCGGTGTGGATTCCATTCCGTTATACGTAGCTGGCTATGTCTGCCCCCGCTCTCCAGTATTCTGGTTCTGGGGCGTGACACTAGGGTTTGTGAAGAGAGTGAAATTTAGAAATGATAGTGATTTTTTGGGTTTGGGGGGTTGTGGGCTTTGGACAGCCCCCTGAGTGGAATATTTTGATAGCCCTAGTAAAAGTTCCTCCTAACCTGGCTAGCCCGAATCCTGGCTAGTCCCGATCAAAAAAATATGTGCCCTTATAATTAGCCAAATTTTAGCTGATTTACAAAGAATATGAGTATCTCCCAGTTTTTTAAAATAGTGAAAATATATGCTAGTCTCTATATTTTTGAACGAGGGTATATATTAAAATATCCCTAATTTCAGTGTAACGATCCCCGACGTGGAAGTTGCACTCAAAGTCAAATAGTGTATGTAGTCACCTACTCGCTCGCTATAAAAATGGCGCGAGTGGAGTAACTAACTGGTAGGTAGCAGAGGGCTTGCAAACTCCTCCTGCGATGGCGAAGACGAAGAGAAGTGCTGCTACTTGGGCGGTGGTGCTGGTGATGGTGGTGGCTGCGGCTTTCTTGCAGGGCGTGCGCTCGAGGCGTGTGGAGCGAACGGAAGGCGGCAGCAGCGAGGTCCACGGCGGAGGATCAACAGCTGCTGCTGCTGCTGCTGGTGGTGGTCTCGAGTCCATGGGGTTTGAGCAGAGGTACCAACAGGACCTAAAGAGCTTGGAGCAGAGGTTGCCTTCTGGTTCAAGCACCAAGGGACCTGGCCACTAGCCTAGCTTACTATCACTCTGAGCTTATAGGAGTACTCTGTGTTTTCTATCATCACTTTTGTTTGCTTCCATCTCCTAATATGCCAATTGGCCTCTGCAGATCATAACTGCAGATACCTTTTGTTAATAAGAACTGTGTATGCTATAGTTTGCAGTTTTCGTCCGATACCCATCTGATACGGTTGATACCCATACGTTTTTGCATGTCCTGATCCGATATCGACGTTGACCAAAACCTGATATTGGCGGTCATTTTTTTTTCCAATCAATTTGGTAAAAAAAAATTAACAAAAAAGACCAATCATGAAAGGTATAAAAGTATACTAAGGTTGTAAAAACATGTAAAATAAGAAAACTTAAAGTAAATCAAACGACAAGAGTGACAAATGATAAGCTTCCATCTCCTAATGCCAATTGGCCTCTGCAGATTATAAATGCAGATATCTCTGTGTATGCTATAGTTTGATACTGATCTGATACGGTGGATACCCATACGTTTTTGCATGTCCGTTGAGCAATCCCGATAGTGGATGTCATTTTTTTCCAGTCATTTTGGTAAAGAAAATTGAACGAGAAAGACCAACCAAGAAAGCTATAAAAGTATACTAAGGTAGTAAAAGCATGTAAAATAAGAAAATTTAAGGTAAATCAATCGGCAAGAGTGATTAATATTTTATTCAATTTCAAAACTATTAAGAAACACCACATGAAATACTTAAAATTATGCCTGAATATATATTAAAAGATTTTAATAATCATTTGCCTTTCGATATCAAAAAATTCCATACTCTGATCCAAAACTGCCAATACCGTCAATCTCGATACTCATAAGAAGAGTCCGATATCGATACTTCGGATATCGATACCGTAAACCTAGAGGTATAGTCAATGTAGAGTTGGGGCTATAGAGATGAAGTAAATAGTCATCTCCCAGTCCTTAAGAAATTTCCCCATCTGCAGGAACTCTGTAAACTAACATGCTCGCTTTGATCTACCACATTTTCTCTGTAATATAAACATGCTCGGTTTGATCTGGCACATTTTCAAACTTAACAGTCACCTGTGACACGTCCCACTAAGAATGTGTATATTGTATTTGTATTTCCATACACCTTCCTCAGAATTTTTAGACCCCCGGCTTCAAAACAATGCCACCTGTGACATGTCCCACTAAGATCTAGTTCTTGTGTTGTGTCAAAACCCCTTCTAAATACGGACACCTTTTAAATACCGACACGGTACTTTGAAGCCTCTGATGGAGTACAAGGCTTGGTTTGGGATTGATGATGTATTTCAAAAAGCCGAACACAGTATCATAAACTCTAAAATATACTAGGACACACCAAATCAATTTCATATCCGTATCGCTGAGTTCGTACTGTGTCGTGTCGTATCGGTGCAACATAGTTGCTATTATGTGTTAACACAGCGCATTTGAAGTAGCTCTTGAATTAAATCACAACAGTAGCAGAAAAGAGAAGGCCCACATGAGAGTAAATAAGAAATATCAGCACCAACATGCAGACCAATCTGATTCTACAAGAGAAAGAGAGTAGAGCTTCAAATGCCCTATATAACTTTGATGTTTATCTACTGAAATCAATGATTTTGCCACATCCTACTCTCTCAATAACCATAATGAAATGGATGAATAAATGGCAAGGAACTTCCATCATATGGTTGTATAATTTTGAGTCATAACCAGAAAGTGGTTCACAAGTCATTTAACCTATACATATTGTAGGGCTAAATAGCGTTTACACCTTGAATTTTATATCAGCTTAGTATTTAAGTCCTGACATTTCCAATTGAAAAGTTTGGATCCTTAATTTTTACCAGCTTATAATTTAGGTCCTGACATGTCCAATTGAAAAGTTTGGATCCTTACTTTTTATTTTTTGTTTCTTTTTTCCTATTATATCCTGAACATGGATACAAGGACAAAAATCAACACAGGCTGGAAAAAGGGTATAATGGAAAAAGAAAAATGATACAAAAGATAAAAATTAAAGTGACGTACTTTTCAATTGGACATGTCAGGGCTTAAGACTATAAAATCCAGGGTCTAACTAATTAGCCCTATATTGTACATAATGTGATTAACAAATGGAGGTCAAGGACAGAAGAAAGAGAGCTAAATAACAAAATTAGATGGCACTTGTCTGGACTTCTCTCCCTATAGGTGAAAGTGAAAGAACTGCCAACAATTTTTTCCACCAGCCTACTAAGATTTATATAAACCATCTCCTGTGAAAGTTCACTGAAAATATATCATACTTCAATTTCCACAACTTCTTCTCAGTATGTATATAGTTGTTTTTCTTTATTTCTACTCGAAAGGAAACATCATTTCTCCATTTTAATGGTGACAGGAACAGCATAATGGCGATCCTCCCAAATTCAAAATGGATATATGATCGACATGTACCTAGTAATGGGTTGTTTCCATTTCTTTTTCTAGAGTTCAAAATCATAAATAATATTAAAAGGATTTTTTTATATATAAAATCTTCATTTTAAATAATCTCCATTCTTGATGAATAATCTAGATTAAAATCATTCAAAACGCATTAATTCACTATCCCAACACTCGCTGAAGCGTTCTCAATGGCGGTCGAAGCGGCTGCCTAGGCGCTAAACGGCCGCTCTCTGTACCATTTTTGTCACTGTTGGTGGAGTAGGCGGCCAACAAAGGTTTGACGACATACACGAAGATGAGGCTACGTAGGCAGACGTCTAGACAGAGCAATACCTGGCTATATGTTTTGACAAAACAGTTTTACAAGCATTATGGACCTGTGGTTCATTACTTCATTTTTTGCTTTTTTAAACCTTTGTTCTGCAACTTAGTTATGCATAAAACTTAGCTACGCAAAATCCTTTTTTTTTGGGTAAAAACAACAGTTAGGCGGCTAGCGGAGGTTTGACTGCGTAGACGGAGGTGAGATAGCATAGACGGACGTCTAGGTAGAGCAATCTGACTACATATTTTGGAAAAACAATTTTACAAGCATTATGGACATATGGTTCCTTTTCACAAGACGAAAATTTCTAAATCTTTATTATACAACTTGGTTATGCATAAAACATGCCTAAAATATGCATATTATGAAAAAAAAAGGTGGTAAAATCATAAAAATGTCCAAAATATATCAAGCGTCTAGGCGGACCTCTCCGCCGCGCACCCGCCTACCGATGTTGAGAACTTGCTCTCTGGACCCCATGTATGCAATACTGGTTCAAATAGAAATTGTCCATTGATTTTTTGTTAACTTTCAATGTTTCACGTGAAGTTACTTTTTGACTAAAACCTATAGTTAGCTGCTTGTACCTATAAGTATAGCATATAAATTGAAATATGGTCATGTATGTTTTTAAGTAGAATTAAGGGCTTATATTACAGTCTCCTTATTTTGTATCTATGCTGATCCAGTTTTTTCGAGAAATACTAGACCTAGAAAATTTTGAGAAAATACTAATCAATAGACACCCACAATAAGTGCCACAAATTTTAAACATGGAGAAAAGTACATTATTCCTCCTAATATAGGAAAAGTTTTAATTTTTATAACTCGTATATACCAAAGGTATTAACAGAGGCAACAAACAGATTAGTTTGATTATTAGCTTTATCGAGAAAAGGATGTGTCAGCAATTGGAATCTATGTTGTTACTATGTTGCAATAGCAATTGGAATCTATGTTGTTAGTATATTACGATACACGATACGATTGACTTCCTTTTCATTACGTATCGGTTGATCTGATCCGATACATATAGGATGATGGGCAATATCTTTTTTTTACTTGAGTCATGTAATATATACCTAAGAATTTGGATTACGGAATTACATAGACTTGTAAAGATGAAACAAATAAAAAATTTATCAATTTTTTTTATATCAAATCATGTTTCTATATGAATTTACAAGTATATACCTAAACCCCTAAGAGTTATTCTACCAAACAATTCACAAAATACGCTATATATGATACGATACACAAGTTGAAAACCAAGATTGGAAGATTTAATTGCCAGGTAATATATTACTATATCTACTAAACTAGAGACATTCTTCAACTTATCACTGTGACATTCTTCAAGTTATCATTGTCAACTTAAAGATAACTGTAGGATTTCCATAGAGATATTTTCCTGTTCAATACATTTAATACCGCTCACCCTCGTGATCAGTGCTTAGTATGATATAACTTACACTGTCGATCCTAAGACCAGAAAGAAGGATGGTCAACAACAATCGTAAAACATTGCCACATCTCTATGAAATACAACAATGTGCAATCATGAGGAAAGATTTATTAAAGAACATGTATTTGGGAAATTAATTCGGTCAGAGAGGAAAATATATACTTGCATTTTTTTTATTTAACTAGACACTTACAGTAGAATAACTATGATGTAGTTGTGACTACCGTGAGGACAATCGGAGACACATCTAAGTTTCCAACATAATAGGTTTACATCTGGTTCTTACCTCTTTGCACTAGTTGTGGATGAACTTTACTAGAAACTTGAGAAATGTTAGCCTCTAAATCGGAAAGTTGTGATAGGAGGAAAACTGATTATGAAATATAACATCAACAAAAACCAAAGAAAGGTATAGGAATAATCCATATGATGGCCAAGATATACCAAAGAGTGACACTTCCCACTATTTAGGATCAATAACTAATTGAGATGAAAAGGTTGGAAGGATGTTCTTCATAAAATTAAACAAAGATTATCGAGCAACACTTCTTGAGTGTTTTCTGATTATAATACTCTTAAATTTAAAGAAACTTTTATAAGACACAAACAAGACCAGACATGATTTAAGGATCATAATGCTAGGTGATGAAGAAATGTCATATCCAAGAAAATGAGCATTGCAAAAATGAGAATGCTGAGATAGATTGGTGGAAATAAATTTAAAAAAAGAAGAAGAGTGTAACCGTGGAATCAGAATGTTGAAGTTGGTATCAGAAAAGGATAAGAGAACATCATAGGGAAGGTCCAGAAATGTGCAGGATAGACCTAACTTACTTGGAGTGAGAGTGAATTTTTTTATATAATTTAGGTAGGAGATAGCCCTAACTAGAAGATACGTAAGGTGCATAAATTTGTAATTCTTTTTGGTCGTATACATTTTATGCTGCTGAAGTATTCTATTTGTGTATCAAACTATCAATAGAAGACAAAGGTTTCTGCATTATAACCACCTTATAATTATTTAGCCAGGCTCCTTGAGTCATTTAGTGGACAACAAAAATCAGAAGAAAAGCACTTAAGCACAATGTGAATAGGTGATCTCCATAATATATGGATTATGAAATATGCAATATGTACATAAATTAATACTATCAACATGGTTAAATACTAAATTCATTTGGTCCTTTCGACATATATTAAATCATAGCAAAATGTTTCATAAACATAGAACCAGCAACTTTGGAGGGACAGATGAAGAACTTGACAACATCAAAACGACCGAACTAGGTGGTTTTTCTACATAAATACGCTGTCCGTCAGCTAATATGTCTAGAAAATCACACTAACCTGATAACAAATGATCTTGGCAACTCCTGAATAAAAAGTTGTGAAAAGTACCATGAGCTTACTTAAAAGAATCGAAAGAACTTTAGGATTTTTCATTTCAAAAAAAAAGGTACAATGAAGTATGAAAAGATAATTATTCCCTCGTAAATTATACATTCAAAGGAGTGCATCCATTGGATACTTAAACATGCTCAACATCAAATTCCCATCTTCTTCAATAATAAGGATAAATTGTGCCCAAAATAAAGTACAGCCATTACCAAATCATACTCGATCATCTAATTTACGGGAAAAGAAAAGATTCTCATAGAATTGCAAACATAATTCAATATCTGGGTTACATGATTAATATTTAAAACGATGAAGCAAAATTTAAGATACATAAATAATAAAGCATGATAATATACGAAACTCCCAACATTACCACAGTTTCTATTGAAACATAGCACAAGATGATGAAGTAAAATAATCACCTTTTCCTCCTCTTGTTCCCCGAAGATTCGCCCTTGTTGAAGCTTCTCACGTCGTCCGTAGTCTCCGCGGTGTTCTGCTTCCTCATCCCTTTCCGCCCGCCGTGTCCGAACCTGGACTCCTTCATCTCCCTCCTCTGCTGCTTCCGGAACCCT
This sequence comes from Iris pallida, assembly GCA_029216955.1. Lineage (NCBI taxonomy): Eukaryota > Viridiplantae > Streptophyta > Magnoliopsida > Asparagales > Iridaceae > Iris > Iris pallida. The sequence continues at coordinate 10,099,600 of JANAVB010036020.1, forward strand.
CCCCTCTGCTGCTTCCGGAACCCTCCCGACCGGTCTCCAGGGCCCACCCCGGGCCTCTTCTTCTTCGTCCTCTCGAACCCGCCGCCGCCGCTCCCCCCGTCCAGCCCCAGGTCCAGCTCCTCCCCCTTCCCCTCGGCGAACCCGCTCTGCTGCCTCTGCTTCCTCCACTTCTTGACCGACTCGATGTCCTCCTTCTTCCGCTTCGCCCGCTCCTTGTTCTTCTGCGCCTGCACCTCCTTGGCGATCTTCTTCGACTCCCTCGCCTTCTTCCTCTCCTCCGCCTCCTCCATCTTCTTCTTCTCCACCAAGATCTTCCCTTTGATCTTCAGCATGTGGGAGTCCGTCTTCACCATCTCCGCGTAGTAGTCGGGAGGCCGCAGGAACGGCATCTTCAAAGACTGGAACTTCTCGAACGCCTGCCGGGTCCCGTCGAGGGCCTGCGTGTAGAACGCGAGCTCCCGGGCCAGGTCGTCGTTGACGTCGACCTCCTGCGGCTGCTCGTAGCCGACAGAGAGCTTGTGGATCCAGCCGGCGTTCTCCGGCCACGCGATGTCCTCGAGCTTCTCGAGGAGGCCCTCCCTGTTGTACACGACGTTCTTCGAAGGCACGGTGACCTGGACCTCGTCGTCGTCGGTGTCGTCGGACTCGGAGCGGTAGGACTCGTCGGACTCGTCGTTCGTCGGCTCCGTGAAGGAGACCTTGGGTTTCTTGATCACGCCCATGGGGACCTGGAGTGAGCGGATCGAGACGAGATTGGTGCTTAGTTAGGGTTTGGGGGAATGGAAAGGAGATGGTTTTGGTGAAGAAAACGAACCTGGTTTGGCAGTTTGGTTGCTTCCGCCACCGCCGCCGCTGGTGATTGGCTTAGCTGAATCCGAAAATTAGGGTTAGGGTTTTTGTCAAAGGAGGGGACGAGGGGGTGGCCAGGGTTTTTGATGGAGATTAGAGTCAAGGTGTGTTGGGTCGGGCGGCCCGAAACTCGGTAGGCCCAGCCCGATCAAACTCGGACTGGATCGGCCCGGCCCATCCTTCATTCAGTTTTAGGCCTGTCCAAGCTATTCCAAAAATTTGTCGACCCGACCCGGACTGGTCCCGGGTCGTAGGGGTGAGCATATAACGGTTGAAAACTGTAAACAAAATCGAACCGAACCGAACCAAAATATGACAAACGGTTTGGTTTTTCGGTTATCGGTTCGATTTTCAGTTTAGAAATTTGAAATAATGGTTCGATTTTCGGTTCTTAATCCGGATAACCGAACCGAACCGAAAATCGATTTAGATTTAATAATTTATCAAACTATCCTCAATCTACATATACTAATATTTTGTAACCCCTAACTGAGCGCACTCTCTTTCCTATTCTCTGTCGGTATTTCTTTGAGCACTATCTCTCTCTCTACCCTCAATCTATATATATACTAATATTTTTCGCATTATGTAATATATATAATAATTCATAAATACAATAATGCCATATTTAAATAATAAAATGTTATTTAAATAGGCTCATTTTGCTAAATTTTGAAGGTCCGATACATTGGTCCATGAAACCTAACCGACCGAAAAACCGAACCGAATTAATTCGGTTCGATTTTGTTCGGTTTTTATAAAAACGGTTCGATTTTCGGTTTTGAGAAATACGATTTACGGTTATTTCGATTTTTATATATACGGTTCGGTTTGAACCGAACCGAACCGTCGCTCACCCCTACCAGGTCGACTGGATTATATGTTGTGAAATATTTTGGAAACGTCCCTTTAATTACAATTTATTAACCGTAAGATTATGTAATAGACTTATTTTGCGTAGCTCCGTTTTATTAGACATCTTCCAATCAACCAAAACCAGAAAAAGAGAGGATCCAAAATTTAAGGAAAGAAGTTGAATGAAACGTGATGAAGACCCCATAACACGTCCTCTGTTTCATGCTATTCAATTTATTTTCTGTAAGCTTACAGTTTCAAATTTTTGCTAAAACAATTTTGAGATGACAAAAAAATATGGAGATGGGGTCATGGAAACAGTCTCTTTATATATATATATATATATTTTTTTTTTTACAGTCTCTTTATATATATATATATATATATATATATATATATATATATATATATATATATATATATATATATATATATATGAAGAAACGAGAGATTTTATGTCTAATTTGTGCCGGAGCTATTTCTAAAGAAAAGAATAATTGTTTCCAGAAACTCAAAACCGATGCAAGGCAGAAGGCAAGAAAGAGCCAAGAGATTTTCCTACTCAAGGGAGGATCGGTATTAGAATCGATATTGAACCCTTTCTACGAGTATCGGAATCATCGATATTGGAAGTATCAACGATTTGTGATTGGTGTATTGAAAGTAGGTTCGTATCGGTATTAGATTAGATATCGAACCTTTTCTAGCAATTGTCGAAATCGCCGGTATTGAAAGTATCAACGACCTGTGATATGTGTATTGAATTTTATTTTTTTAGTATCCTATAGTTTATCACTAATTTTTTTTAAAAATATTTATATATTTAGACACAATTGTAAGTAATTTTTTTTGTTTCTTAATATTGGTCTTTTTTGTTCATTATTTTTTTTAACGAATTGGCTGAAAATAACATCATAACGTCGATATCGGCAATCAGTATCGATAGCTACCGGTATCATATTTGAACATGCCAAATTATATCAATATCAACCGATACTAAAAATAATATCAATATCGACCGATACTTTCGAGAGATTAATTAATAGTATTGGTGGGGCACACAATTGTTGTCTGCATAGTAACTTAGTTCATGTTTGTCATGCCATAATTCTTTCCTCCCAAGTTTTTTATTGCATTTTGCAACCTGTAACAGTTTTTGCTATTCTTATTGTTATCTTATGGTTTTCTTCGAGTGTATGGATCCTCCAAAGTTGTTGAAGATTAGTCTACATATCCGTTATGTAGGTTTTCATAGCATAAAGACTAGTTATGTAAGTACGAATACATATACGAATAAGAACACGATATAATAGCATAAAGACTAGCTCGTTATGTTGTACGGATATAGATACGAATAAGAACACGATACGAATATGTAATTATAGATAATTATAAATAGATACATATATATATAGTTATTTTCGTTGCTCAAATATGGACAAAGATATGACATGATACAAAAATATTTTAACGTAGCTGAAGAGAGATGTAAACTAAAGTTCAAATGTTCATGCATTTGTGATATCACTGATATTCATTTGTGAAATGGAGATTCTTTTTAGGCAGAATTTTAGGACATGGATTCTGTTCAAGTCCGGCAAGAAGAGTGTGACAATTGTAGATGGCATTCATTCTACAACGAAGTTCGAAGCTTCCAAGTCTTTTACATACTATTGCAAAGATGGGTGAAGAGAAATGTTTTAAGTGGTAAAGATGGCGCGACGATGAAGTCGTGGAAACAATCTCTTTATATATATGGAGGCCGGTAAGATGTGTACATTTTGGCCCCCGTGGTCGGGTATTTGGATTGTCCTAACCGAAACTAATTTTGGTTGTCCTAGATCCTTGTTGTGGGATAGTTTTGGGAGATCACGCGCGAATCCAATCTCTTGCTGGTCATTTTGTGTTGAAGGATTGTTCTAAGCAGAGTGGAATAGCTTGTCAAGTATTCCTCTCATGTTTCCGTACGTATTCCGCACATGTTACTTCTTTGGAACAAGCCTCTAGAGCAATGTTTTAAAAATCGGACCGATGATCGAACCGAAATTTTTTGGTATAGGTCGGACCGGGATTCAACCGGAGTTCAACCAGGTTCAACCGGGGTTCAGTTGGAGTTCAATAGACTTAGTTTAGTTTGGTTCAAATAGATAAAATATCCATATTTACTTCTTGGTTTAGTTTGGTTTGGTCATAAGTATGTTAGTTCGGTTTAATTTTACAACTATAAGGTCGATTAAAACCAAATAAAGAATCAAATGGTCCAAATTTTACATAATAATTTATTTTGAATTTTTTTACAATAAAAAAATAACCAAAATTGGCCGGTTCAATTGTGAACCGGTTCGGCCGGTTAACCGGTTGAATCCGGTTTTGACAAAAAATCGACGGTTCTTTAAAAGACCCGGTTTTAGTCGAACCAGACCGATTTTTTGGTTTAAACCGGTTGGATCCGGTCCAACCGCCGGTCCGGTTCGGTTTTTACAACATTGCTCTAGAGTAGTATTGTGGTCTTGATCATTTTATGTTCTATTCATTCATGGTATAGTTAAAAAAAATAGTAAGGTGCGAATACTTTTAGGAAGTAATTACTTTTTCTTCTTCCAATTTTTATGTAGCATGTGAAGACTAGTTATAGTTAGAAAATAGTCCCCTAAAAATATACATTAATCTTCCCTATATTTTATGAGTATTACATGAACTACTTCTACTTCAAAACTAATTATACGGACCCTCACTTATTAAAAATAAATAAATATATGAATAGTTAGTGTTATAATTTTCTATAAAAATTATAAAACATATGGGCAGTACGTATAATTAGTTTCAAAGTATGAATAATTAATGTAATAAGTATGAGACATAGAGATAGTTAACATAAAATACCCAAATAAAAACAGTAAAGTACTCTTTATAATTATTGGATAGTGGTTTTAGTTGTATCATATATTATTTTTATTTGTGACATACTGTATTTTTTACACCAAATATTATTTCGGTGGAGGAACTTATGCAAGAGAAGAAAATCATAGGAAAACTTGTGAAAGGTTTTTTTGCTTATGGATATCTTATCATCATCAACTAAACTAAAACTATAAAGATCTCGGTACCTGCTTTCCGGAAGTTACGAGTTGTTGTTATCCGACTTTCCATAAAGTAAATCTGCGTATATCTTGATCCTCTCCAGATCCTGCATTAGCGGAACCTTCCTTACTAAGGGGTTGGCTACATGATTGTTGATTGGGAAAGCACACAATGCTTTGGTTGTGGTTAGTAACATGTGCATGATTGGGGATATGGACTTGTGTAAATCCGGGCAGAAAGATATGTAACGTGGGCCATGTGAAAGGATGTTGGTTGAGAGCAAAACATGGATGTTTCTTTGTCCACCACCTTGAACAAAATGAAAGAGAAACCATGTTAGGCTCCTTAAAATCCACTCCATATTATGTTTGTTTTGTGAAATGAGGAGAGATCTTGTATAGAGGAAGGAAGATGGAGAGTAAGAAGTCTTCCTACGATTCAGGGCTAGGTCGGGGAACTAATTTTGGTTGCCTCTTGATTCTGTGTTTGGACGAAAATTTTGTATTCCTATGAATCAATTTTCTATTTCTTTACCATGATAAAGTAATTCAACATTCCTATATCTATATTTAGTTAGATTGAGAATACATAGCCTGAAAATTTAACCTTTTTTATTTTCGTGTTTGGTTCAGACAAGAGTATCGATCTTAATTTGTTTAGTTTTTCACAAATATCATTTCATTAATTTCGTTATGTTATTATAAACTAAATTCAATTAGTGTCATTGAGAATATTACTATCAAAAGAAATTGTAGTTAATGCACCAACCAACATATTTTTAGGAAAACAAAATTATTTTCAAGGGAGACTTTTTTTTTCTTTACCAAGGGGGGAACTTGAATTTTACTTTCCTATGTAGAAATATAAAGCCCCACATGTTCTTTTTTCAATCCCACACTTGACATACATTAGTAAGGAATCCAAAATCCATTTTTAAGCCTCTAAAACTTGAACTAAACAACCCTTAGGTGATGTTTGCTTCAAGTTTTAGAGACTTAGGAATAAAATTTGGATCTTTTATCGATATTTGGCAAGTCTGGAATTAAAAATCGGGAGGAAATATGGGGGGTTTTACTGGAAAAGTAAAATCCAAGGTTCCCATGAAAATATTTTAGGTTTCCTAAAAAGTTAGTTGGATGCATTATATATATATATATATATATATATATATATATATATATATATATATATATATATATATATATGACGGTAATACCTTCAATGGCATCAATTGAATTTTGATGATAGTAACATCATAAAATTAATGAAAGAGTATTTATAGAAAACTAAAAAATTGATTTTTTTTTTATAAATTTTCAACCCAACAAAACATGGCTATAAAATATTGAATTCATTTTTCACGAAAAATGAATAGAAAGTGGATTCCTAAGAATATAAAATATTCATCCAAACGTCATCTTATATATTGATGCAAATATAGGTTTAAGCTGAGTTTGGACTGAATCGATCCTTAAAAAAAACAAATGACATGAGAGATTGTCGTATGAAAAACGTTGTTCAAATCACGAAGTCTTGTCAAACTTATCTCTAGTTCGGCCAGCCATGCTAGGATGTGATGAGTGTGAGAACAAAGTGATGATGGGAATGGGTTAGCGCGTGGGAATCTGGTTAAGAGGCTAGTGGCACGCCAACCTGAGCCACTAAATCATGAGGTCAAGGAGCCTCTTATGGCATTAACACCCCCCTCCCCCCCTCCTCACATGGCCCAAGTAAAGAAAGACACCAAAATTTTGTGGGTCATGTCCTGCTTGATATGCAATGGACCTCAACTATGAGTTCCATTGTCCCCCAACTCGAAAGGTTCACCTATAAAGCACTTATCACCCTACATATATGCAGGGCCAGTTCAAGGATAAGTCTAACAAGATTTCGGACTAGGATAATCCTCCTCCGTAAGGCAACCTCCAAGGTCATTTGGTATTTTTAGGACCAGTCATGTCCAAATCCAACTCAAACTTGTATATTTTCAATAGGTGTGAAGTACAACCAAAATTAGCTCTGCTTAGGCAACCCAACCTCCTGGGCCGGCCTTGCTTATATGTATCCCAGAAGAGATGTCTTGGTAATTAGTTGGTTCCCGCGAGATAAAGCTTGGTGTGTTTATATCCCGAGATGAATTAAAATGGTCGAAATAGTTTTCTTAAGTGAAGTTTCGTGGTACTAGATCAACATCCTTTAACGATTCAACAAGACATCGATTAGTATTGTTCTTCGAAACATATGTTTTTCAAAGAACCCACATGAAATGATAATGGTTCGTGGAATCATCGGATTGGGAAAGAAAAGTGATTACTTTTTTATGTTTGGGTGTCAAAGAATTTGAAGAGCAAATGAAAGTGATTCCTAACAGAAGAAAAATTAAGGAGAAAAGTGATTTCATCAATCTAAGCAAGGAATTACTTTCCTACGTTAAAGTATTAACTTTCCTTTCCAAATTTCTTGGCATTTTCAAACATCGAAAAGAAAAATAAATGAGAATTGTAATTTTCCAAAGAAAAGAAAATGCAAGGAATTGATTTCATTTTCCTTCCATTCTGCGAACCAAACGAGGCCTAAGTGAAAACTGTTGGGAACTCATGTCATTAATCAAAAAAAAAAAAGTCACTATTGTTTCATGTTCGTCATTGAAACTAGTTAGTGACGTTTATGATGAAACGATATTCCAACAAAACTATTTAGTGACAATAGTTTGCGACACATTAATAACTTGGAGAGGAAATGGGAAACTTTATATTTAATCTATGTCACTGTAATAGTATGGAAGTGCTCATCCGAGATGACAGGAAGGCTTGATGCATACATGTCACTGTAAACCAAGCATGTGTACAAAAATCATATTTTACCATAATTATTATAATTTGAGCAACATATTGGTATGTATTATTATTTATTGTGATATACTAGTTATAATTAGTGTATCGCCGACACTTTTTGATGATTAGATTTTTACAATTATTTCCCATTTATATTATTTAATATTTTTATTAGTCTAAGTATTTGGTTGAACATCGGCCGAGGAACGAAGGCCACGTCTCGCTTTTTTTTTTTATAGTGAAGTAGCGAGTTCACGAGCAAGCTAATGAATGAGCCAGCGAGTTGAGAATGAAGTGCTCGTAGGGCAAGCCATCTTCCTAAAAGGAGTGAGTTTTTTTTTTTATTCCAGAACTTTTGAATGAAACTGAACAAGCAACAAGCACAATAGTGTCTGTACTAGTGGGACGCGCTAGCTAGCCAGTGGAGCCTGAAAACACTTGATAGCTAACGTACTTTTCTTCCATCAACGAAATCGAAAGGAAAGAAAAAACAGTACCAATTTCGTATAGATCAAGTTGTAGTACATTTTCTTGACTTATTCCATTCCATAAACGAAAGAATCGAAAGCGCGTAGCGATCCACAACACTTCTTATCATATTTGTAGCCATTTTTTGATATAACTCTTTTTTTTTCATCGTTACCGTTATTCTTTTATGTTTTAAACCACGTTATTATGTTATATTGATTTGCAGGAACAAAACAATAACACTCTAGCACTCATTGTGGCTCATAAGCTTCTACATTAATGCTTGATCATAAACATGTGCCTTAGTATCGATTAGAGTTCATTTTTATTCATCTCCTGAAACTGGATGAGTTGTTTATCTTCCACTAAAAAATGGACAGTGACATTTTTATTCCAAATAAACCACTTTCTAAGTGATTTCGTTCATCCACCAAAACAGTTTTGACCTATAATTTATAACATGTCCATTTATTAGTGGGAGGCAGTGACGGAGCTAGCCTCTAATATTAGGAATAGTTGAACTTTAGGTATAGCTTGAATGACACAAGGACTGATACTGCATTGCCTAAAATATTGTCTTTTGAGAAATTATTTACATTTAATTGTTGTATACTTCAAATTCTCACAAAAAAGATAAAACACAAGTAAGAAAATAATTTTTTTAAATACACAAAATAATTCACAAAAAATTGGGGCGGACTACTGTCCACCCATGTCCAGAGGTAGCTCCGCCTCTGGTCGATCCCACATAGATATAATGGGTGAACAAAAATAGACTTGGATTACACAGTCATACTTGGGAGAAAACAAAAAAAAATAGTTGCAATTTTTTTTAGGGAAAAATAAGGAGGATAATTAATGAGTAATGTTATTCGTACCTCCAAATTGTCCCTCCAATACATCTCTCCTTATGTTGCAGCTGACGTGGCATATTAAATAATATTATGTGTCATCTGACATGACCGATGATATGACAAATTTTAACCCAAAAAGTTAATTATCCAATTTTGTCCATATTAATTTAATGTTAATATTAATTTAATGTTAATACTAATATTAATTAATGTTAATATTAATGTTAATGTTAATGTTAATATTAATATTATTGTTAATGTTAATGATAATATTAATTTTAATGTTAATGTTAATGTTAACATTAATTTTAATTTTAGTTTTAAAATTTATCACGTCAGCTGCCACATCAACATGTCAGGTCAACTGTCACATAAGGAGTGATGGTTTGAAGGTACAATTTGAAGCTACAAATATCATTATTCATAATTAATATAATACCACTGATAGTTGTTCATGCATGTATGTGACAAATTAAAGGGGAAGAAAAAAGGAAGAAGAAGAAGACATAATGAAAGTGAAGATACAAACTTAGAAAAGTTGCAGCAGCCCCAGGCCGAGCTGTCCCCGCTTGTGGTGCCACTGCACAACCACTTTATCGCCGCTGTCCCCGCGCGCGCGCGCGCTCGCTCGTGGCTGGCCCGCCCTCCCGCGCGAGCCGAAGAGTTCAAAGAAAGTGCGCTCTGCGCACTCTACGTAGTTCCGAAACTTCTTCCTTTCTAGGCACACACACCACACACACACATTCATTCTGCGTTCCTGCTCCCGATGCAATACATAAAAGCTTCCTCTTCTTCCAAAGCATCGTTAATTATATATATTTCTCCAAGAGTTCGCGCAGAAGCTCTCCAGCCAGCGCCAGTACGTTCAAAAGCAACGGTTTGGAGCCGCATGTTCGCTTGCAATTGCATGCGCGCGCAAAAGAGCAGTAGAGTTGAAGCGCGAGCAGTACTGAGTCGAACCGAAATTTTATCAATTAAGTTAGACCGTGGTCGGATCCTGATCGAACCGATAAGCCGATTTTTGTAATATTTTTTTTAATAATACGTAGAAAAAAAAAAACTTAGTTCTTCTTGAAATGTGAAGTACTTGACTATAAACACATTTACTTGACCAAAGTTGACATGCAAAAGATATCATTGACCACAGTCTTCTAAAAAATTTAATATTTAATATTTCTTTATTTGAATCTCTCCATCCAATCTTTACTATAGTTATAGATTAGAAAAAAGTAACGAACATGCTCTTTTATTATGATCTTTGAGTTTTCTATGAAACACATTTATTAAATATTCAATACATTTATTAGATATAGTTGGTTTTTTTTTTTTAATTGACCATAAATGTATGGGTTAATTTGAATTAATGAGTTGAACCGGTACCGTTCACACCTACCGGTTCATACGATTTTGACGGTTGGATCTGTTTTTTAAAAATCTGTCTGTTCTTAAAAAAAAAAAAAAAAAAAAAAATAGCGGTTCAATTTGAACCGAACCAAAAATATTCACTATTTCGATTTGACCCAGTTGACCAGCCGGGCCGGTCCGGTTTTAATAACATTGGTACTGATCGAGCTTTGGGTCGACAAGGACAGCATGGTTGGCTTTGCCTATCCCCATCATTCGCCTCACTTTCTTCTGCTCGCCATCACTTCTAATCCCGAGGAGCCATTCCCAACAAACCTCTTTTATTTAGCCTCCCTCCCCACTCTCTCGCCCTCTCCTCTTCACCACCACCACCACTTCACGCCATTTCTTCTCCTTCTCTAGCTCCTCTTGTCTTCATCAAGCTAGCTTCAAGCTCCACTCCATATGTACGTAGGTTGCTTGCTTGTGCATGGTTTTGTTTAGTAGCATAGTTACTGCTTGCTTATTCCATTCTAGCTAGTCTTAGGTTGTGGACTGAACTAGTACAGTCACTCACTGTGATTCTGTTAGATATGGAATCATGCATGAACGTTACTTTTGTGTACCAGCTGCTTCTGCCATGCACACAACTCTGCACTGTCACCACTAGGGTTTGCTAACCCACCCTTTTTTTTGACATTGTTATGATATTACTCACTCATGCATCGTTGTCTTCCAGGACCACTACAAAAATACAGGTAATTATTGACGGACATATCTATCGCTACATGTAGTAATTCGGTCGGTAATGAAGTATACCGACGGCGTACCGACGAATACATGCTGTTGTTAGGTTAAATGTCGCTAAATATTTTTCGTTGATAGGTGGTCGTTGTAGCGACGGATTAGCAACTGAATTGACAACAACAAGTCACCGACGAATTAACAACGTATATATTTCGTCGGTAATACTTGCGATAGTATTGTGACGGATTAGTGACAAATTTTTGTGAACCCATATTTTTAATTTTTTCAAAAGGTCACCGACCGAAATTTTCGTCGGTAAGACGACTGGTACATTTATGCATATCAGTAATATGTTACCTTTCCCAGTTTTCCGTCGGTGCTAACCCACCCTTTTTTTGTGACATTGTTATGATATTATTCACTCATGCATCGTTGTCTTCTTCCAGGACAATATGATGGTGCCGGAGTAATTAAGCTAGGTGGTGAACCTTATATGTGTCCCGCTTGACCCATCAACTCCTCGGTCGCTTCGTTCATGCACGCGGTGAGTCCTTTCAGCCGTTCGACCAGTGAACGAACTTCCACTACATTTCAGAACCGAATCTCCATGATCTATGGATCGTGACGACGACGTTGATGGTACCTAGAGAGGCAAATTGTCGAGTTCCCTGACAATTTTTCGATGGCGAGACGGGTGGGCGGAGAAGATTTAGGGTATGTGTTGAAGAAGAAGCGATATTGGTGAGGTTCAATCCTGTGATCGGATTTACAGAATTATGGTAAAACGGTCTCGGATTGAGCCGCGCCAATATCTCTTTTTTTTTTCTCCGCACCCCTCTTCTTCCCAGTTACCTGTAGGGAAATGATATTTTGTCCGCGCTCTGTGAACACGGCCTCCCCCTATTTATTTGGGTCTGCCATCAAAATTTATGTCAATGAAACGATGATACGTGACCTGAACTCAAATAACAGCGTCAGCATCCTTACTGGTATGTGCTCTTCATAAGTCTTTCTTCTTCTGGTACATTTTACTTCTTAGCCAACTGTTCCAAAGAGCCACACTAAATTGCTAGAAATTAAGTAGAAAATATGACTTCTTCTTCTTCGATTTTTACTCCAAATTATGGCTATGGAATATTTTACCTATAAACTTTCTAATTTTTAATATAATTCAGCAATAATCTGCCAATACTCAAGTATTTATCTAATCTAATCAATTAAGTTTAGGAATCAAAATCTTATCTAACCAATAGATAATTAAAAAATTTAATTGAATCTTAAATTTGATCTAATATAAGCAAATTTAGTATTTCAGATCTTACTCGAATCTAGTGAATTCTATATATTGCATAATTATATTCAAAAGCTAAATAAATAGAGTATTTTACTTAATTATGGTAATCTGAAAAAAATTGTATAAATGAGTAATCTTGATTTAGGTTGCACCTAGCTACATTATTTTAACTAAACCCAATTAATATATGCATATTAGTTTGGGAGTTACTTATAGGGTTCATTTGGGATTTAGTTTTGAGATCCAAGTTTTTTAAATAGATTTTTAATGAACAAAAACCAAGATAAACTAATTTTTTGGGTTTTAGATTTTATTTTGTGAGTTGGGCATGTAAAATAATTAAAATGGTGGAAAATACCAAACAATACTAGTAAATGATAATGAATTTACTATTCCATCTCCTATGTTTAAAACTTCATTTATATATAATTAATCTACAAAACCTTAAATATAATATAATTTTGTCCAAATTTAATTTCTAGTTCAATTTCGGCGAACGGAACTTTTCCTTAATAATGCTCACATAAATTAAAACCGAGATTTAGCCTTAGAACCCAATTTTGGGGCATCGAAATGGAGTCCAAAATATTCTAAATTAACCATTAATTCAGAAAAAGTAATAAGGCACTAATTTGTACTTAAATATCCTCAACTATACAAATGTCAACTTCACAAACATGATAATTTTCTTTTCATGCAAATAAATAAAATCACATGAATAAACAAGAAAATAACATGATACAAATAATAACAAAAGAATACACCATAATTTTTTATGAGATTTATGACACCTATGATACTCCTTCATAGTAGAAGTTGATAGTAGAGTTTTTATATCAAAATCGGGATATAGATCAACATAAGGTTTGCATTCTCATGGCAATGATGGACACATCAAGGCCTTGTGCTCGACAGTCCAATTTTTGTCCTCGTCAGGATGAATTAATTAAGCCCACACGATTGAGAACCTATGAAAAATCAATAAAAACCATGCAAGATGTAAATAATGTGACAGTTTCGACATTCTAGTAAGGATCATATAAAAATATATACTAAAAAAAAGAACATTTTCAAGACACCCCCCCCTCCCTCCCGCACCACCCCGGGCCCACTCCCACCCCCCCCCCCCCCCCCCCCCCCCCCCACACACCAATGGGCATGCGACACGTGGCCCGCGGGCCATGACTGCGGTCCAAACCTGCGGATAACGTAGCACTGTCGTTCTTTTTAATCATTTTCAAGAAGAAGAAAAAAAAGCCTTTTCTTCCATTCTAGTAGCCATGGTGTTCTATTTCTTTAAAAAGAAGAAGGGGGATCTAAATTTAAGAATAGAGATTTCACAGTAATAATATATACGAAGTGAGGTTAAATTTTTTAGGATCTTTCTATTTTTCCGACTCCTTATACATGCTCAGAAACGACCCTATAAACGGACCTTATAACATAGTTAAGCAATTTCAAATTAAATCAACAATGAAATACGAAAATGGTCGATATATAGCTGACAACCTTCAAAACAATGGATGCATTTTAGTTCATATTAATTTTGGGAGTAGAGAATTAAGGAGAGGATAGATATAAAAAATGAGAAGAAGAAAAAAAATATAAACTAATCTGAATATGTACTGTGTTTCTTAGTTTCTAACTACTTTCTTGATACAAACAACGTTCTTCATATAAATAACTTTCAACTGCATCTCAATATATAGGCTTATTTTCAACTTGATATCCTAAGTTATTCTAATTTTTCAATTTGATATCCTAAACTTTAATATCATCAACTTAATACCCTTTAAAAATAAAGACGAAATTATCCCTGCCTCTATCCCCCCCCCCCCCTCCGACGGCCCCTGCCCCCCTACCTCAACCCACCCTCCCCTTCGCTGTCCCCGACTGCACCACCCCCACCCCTTTCTCTTAGCGCGCGCTGGCACTGCCGTCGTCGTTGCTCGCGGAGAGAGGAAAGCGGGACGGGGGTGGTGTGGCCGGTGGGCGGTGGTGGTGAAGCTCTGGGGTGGGGGCAGTGGCATGGTGAGGGGGTGGCGTGGATGGTGTAGCCGGCAGAGAGGGGCGGGGGCATCTGGGGTGGGGGGGGGGAGCCAAGGGTTGAATAGGGAATGAGGGACAATTTTTGTTATTCCCGGGGCTTGATCAAAGATGGTAAAACAGATGCAACAGAGATCTACGATGATATAAAAACCAAACAATCCGATTACAATATGGAGGAGAGAAATAGAGAAGAGAAGATCTTTCGTTCTTCCTTGCAAACGTGTTGCAATTGGGACAGAACGAGTTACAATAATCTAGAGAAAGATTAGATGAAGAACAGTTGCTGGGGTGTCAAAACACCGTTGCTCAAAGCAAGATTCGTCCCACACGATCTGCTTCCAGGAACGACAAGTTTGAAGAACTTGTGGAACGCTCGAAGTCACCTCTGTTCTGACTCCTCGGATGGACTTGCAATGGCGGCAGCAGCTCTCTCTCTCTCTCTCTTTCTCCTTTTCTGACTTATAATTTTCGTAGTAGTTACAAAGGAGGCCAAAAGAGAGTATATATAGAGAGAGGGTGGAAACCCTAGCCGCCTCTTCAGTTATGGAAAGATTGAATCAAATCTCAAAAAGATAGCAACGAGATTAATTCAAATCCCACAAAGATAGCAACGAAATTAATTCAAATTCCACAAAAAGTGGATCTGAATTAATCGCATTGAATAAGTCTTTCCATAACTGACTTGTAGTCTGCACAGTCAGCGGAGCCCTTCATGCGACAGCAGCAGCAGCAGCCTGGCCGCATGAGTCGCATGGCCTCATGGACCGCATGAGCCGCATGGCCCGCATGAGCCGCATGGACCGCATGAGCCGCATGGACCGTATGGACCGCATGGACCGCATGAGCCGCATGAGCCGCATGGACCGCATGGACCGCATGAGCCGCATGACTGCTGACGTGCTAAGTGCAAAGTGCGCCAACAAAACGCCACATTACGCCTCATGAGCCCATGAGTCCTAGTCCGAGTCGCTAAGCCCCTTTGGGGCTTAGCTCCAAATGAAATTAATCCAAGAGAATGACAAAAGCATTAATGCTTAATCCTTGGAGCCTTATTCTTACCTCCTAGTAAAATCATCCACATGGTTCCCTCCTTAGGGTCACCATCCCATGTGCATCTCTCAACAACACAACCAAGTATATATGTTGAGATAACTCATGGTGCATTTCCGATGTGGGACTAAAATTTTACAAGGCATGTTGAGAGCAAGCTCTCTCCATGTAAAGAAAGCACCAACAATCTCCCACATATCACAACATATATATGTGTCCAGGGTTGAGCGTTCCCCACAGTAACTGTCCATTTTGCATTAGGATAGATGTCGCTGACGACTTGAATCTTCCCGCATGGGTTAAATAACAATGTGATACAAGAATGGACTACGCCTTGAATTCTGCACCACAATTGTAATTCTTTCCACTCACAAAGTGTAGTTACGTGTGCTTCTGGCTGCACATTAAAGGTCATGTGCCAGCCTGGTTTCAGTGTATAATTTTGGGCGTCTACAAGTTTACCCTCAAGAGACGGCATGATATCTCTTTCCATACACTATAGGTGAGTTCTTTATTAAAGAGATATGGCATGAAGCCTTGCGCTTCCTTGCGGTGCTACGCCGCTATGACATGGCCTGAAGCCGAGGCATTACCCCTACCTGGAAACCTCATCGTAGTGTTATACTACTGTAGCATGAGGTCTCAGCCTCTTTGTAGTGCCAATCTACTCAGCATGAAGCCTAAGGCTTCCTTGCGGTGTTACGCCGCAACGACATGGCTTGCAATGCCGAGGCTTTACCCCTACCTGGGTACCTCATCGTAGTGTCGTGCCACTGTAACATGGGGCCATCCTCCCCTTTGTAGTGCTGTCTACAACTCTTTAATTACGTCATACAGCATTAGGCTACCTGCCTATTTGCGGTGCTACGCCGCTATGACTTGGCTTGCAAAGCCGAGGCATTACCCCTACCTGGGAACCTCATGGTGGAGTCACCCCACTGTAGCATGGAGTTTCACTCCTTGTAGTGCTGCTCTACCGTGCTTCTTGTAAAGCACACCAGGCATTCACTCTGCCTGAGAACTCATTAAGGCGTTTAAGCCAACCTTCCACAGGATCTGTTTTTTTCGCAGAAAATACATAGTAGACAACAGTGGTTATGGATCCGTATCCCTTCCATGTTCCAGAGAACAAGTACCCACTGTTACCTGATAGTTTCCCAGTCAGTGATCCTCCTTTGAACCAAAAGTTAGATGCCTAGTAGATTTTTCTTTGAACTAATAGCATAAAAACTTTATGGTAGGATTACAAAGACACTCTATCAGAATGCCTTCAAGCCTATTTTACAAGCTGTGTCATCGACCAACTGGCGCTTGAGGCCCTTTGTGAACAGATCTGCCAGGTTCTCCTGACTCCGAACATCAACCACTGCAATTACACCTCTTTTGATAAGATCGTGTACTGCCCTATGCTTCAACCGTACAGTCCTCTTCTTCCTGTTGAAGAGGTCATTTGATGCCACCGCCGCAGTCGCCTGGTTGTCACAGTATATCGGTATTGCCGGTATCTGAGCCCCAACCACTGGAAGATCATACATGAGCTCCCGAAGCCATTCTGCTTCATCTGCTGCAGTTTCAAGTGCATAGAATTCAGATTCCATGGAGGAACGAGAGAGTATAGTCTGCTTCTTCGACTTCCACGATATAGCAGCTCCACCCAAGGAAAAGACATATCCACCTGTGGATCTCTCGCTTTCCACCTCTGAACACCAGCTAGCATCACTGAAGCCTTCCACTACTGTCGGATACCCGTTGTAGTGCAGTGCATATGTCTGAGTCTTCTTGAGATATCTCATCACCCGCTTCACAGCTTTCCAGTGCTCAACCCCTGGGTTGCTTGTGAACCGACTCAGCATTCCCACGGCGAAAGCTATGTCAGGCCTTGTGGCAGTGGTTGCGTACATTAAACTTCCGATAATGCTAGAATACTCCAGCTGCCTGACGCTTTCCTTCGAGTTTGGCTTCAGCTTCTTATCACACCTGTATGGCGTATCGATCCCTGGAAGATCCTTATACCCATAGCGTGTGAGCATCTTCTCAATGTAGTGAGATTGTGACAGCGCTACTCCAGTATCTGTCCGGATGATCTTTATGCCCAAGATGACATCTGCATCCCCCAAGTCCTTCATACTGAACTTGGTTGAGAGGAACTTCTTTGTCTCTGTGACACAGCCTATGTCCGTGCCTAGGAATAGCATGTCGTCCACGTACAGACAAACGATGACTCCTCTTCCATCAGTGAACCTTGTGTAAACACATTTGTCCGTCTCGCTGACTCTGTAGCCGTTTGACCTAATAACTTTGTCAAACCTCATGCCACATCTTGGGAGCTTGCTTCAAACCATACAATAATTTCACCAACTTGCAGACTTTGTCTTCAAGACCTTTGACGACAAATCCATCTGGCTGTTGCATGTAAATCTCTTCGGTCAGCTCCCCATTCAGGAATGCTGTCTTTACATCCATCTGATGTATCACCAACTTATGTATAGCTGCTAGAGCGATTAACATCCTGATGGTGGTCATCCGAGCTACTGGAACGTACGTGTCAAAGTAGTCTATCCCCTGTTTATGAGAAAATCCCTTGGCTACCAGCCTGGCCTTGAACTTGTCAATAGTTCCATCTGCCTTCATCTTTTTCTTGAAGATCCATTTACATCCGATGGACTTTTCTCCTTCAGGTAGATCTACCAACACCCATGTGTTATTGGAGGTGATAGAGTCAAACTCGTCATTCACTGCCTCCTTCCAGAAGATAGCATCTCTGGTCTTCATCGCCTCATCATAGGTAAGCGGATCTGCTTCCACATGATAGGTGACAAAGTCATCTCCGAAGTCTTTCGGTCTCCTCGCTCGCTTAGCTGACGGCTCTGCGAGTTCTGGTACAAGAGTTGTTTCATCAACAACAGCTTCTTTTTGGACTACTGGCCCATATGAGATTTTAGTCTCATTTGCACCTACATTATTTTCCGGAATGTCCGAAAGAACAATATTTTTGTCTTTTGCAAACTTGTCTTCAAAGTATTCAGCATCGCGAGATTCGATGATATGATTTGACTCAATATCAAGAAATCTCCTAGCATCACTCTTCTCGGCATACCCCAAGAAGATCGCCTTCGTAGTCCTTGTCCCTAGCTTCTGAATCTTCAGATCTGGGAGCTTCACATACGCCAGACACCCCCACACTCGAATGATATTCAAGTTTGGTCTGACTTTGAACCAGAGTTCATGAGGAGTTACGTCCGAAGTTGCATATGGAACTCTATTCAGAATGAAAGTGGCCGTTAATGCAGCTTCTCCCCAGTAGCATTTTGGAAGGCCTGCAGTAAGCAGCATAGAATTCATCATTTCTGTTAATGTTCGGTTCTTCCTCTCTGCTACTCCATTGGATTGAGGAGAATATGGAGCAGTAGTCTCGCATATGATTCCATGTTCTTTGCAGAATGATGCGAATTCATGAGACCTGTACTCCCCACCTCGATCACTTCTCAACCTCTTGAGTTGTTGTCCAGTCTGCCGTTCAGCTTCGGTCCTGAACTCTCTGAACTTCTCGAAAGCTTCATCTTTAGACTTGAGCAAGTAGACGAACGCGTATTTTGAGAAGTCGTCGATGAAGGTTATGAAATTCTTCATCCCGGCCTTCGTAGAGAAATGTTTGAAGTCACAGATATCGGAGTGCACCAACTCCAGAAGATCTGTATTGACCCGATGAAAGGGTTTTCTTGTGATCTTCGTCTAAGCACACACTTCACACTTCTCCACCTTACCCCCACATTTGGAGATAAGTCCTAGACTAGGTATTTTGTTAATTCTTTTACAATGAACATGTCCTAGTCTATTATGCCACAACTCAAGAGAATAATCAGAAAATGTAACTGCATTAATGTCATCAAACTGGTTGACAAACTGAATTTTAAACATTCCTTCGGTTTGATAAGCCTTCCCGAAGTATGTTCCCTTCTTGGACATCACCATCTGACCAGTATTGATGTCCATCCTCAAGCCTGCGTTGCAGAGCATGCTCCCAGAGATCAGGTTCTTGGCAATCGCCGGAACTTACTTCACACCTTGAAGCGTCAGAGTGTTCCCAGAAGTGAGTTTCAGTTCCACGGTCCCGATCCCCAGAACTTCAGCTTGGGCCTGGTTCGCCATGACAACCTTCTCAGATATCGGCTGGTACGTGACGAACCATTCCTTGCCAGAACAGACATGGCAAGTCGCACCAGTGTCTATCCACCAGTCAGAGTCAACCCCCACAGTTGTGACCTGTGCGATCATAGCAACAAAGTTAGAAACCAATGAAACCTTATTAGGCTCACCTTTCTCTGATTGTTTAGGCTTAGATCTGCATTCACTCTTGAAGTGGCCTTTCTTGCCACAATTGTAACAAGTCACGTGGGACTTAGTCTTCTGTTGCTTGAATGAAGGACCCTTCACTTTTAGATTAGTGAACTCCTTCTTCTTGGGATGAGAAGCCGCCTGCTTCCCCTTGTGATCTCTCGTCTGTACTAGATTGGCTTTAGCCAACTGTTTGGACAGAGTGTCCACCTTCTGTTGGGAACGCATCTCGTCCTCAACATGGATCTCTTGAAGTAGATCTCCCAAGCTAATGTCTAGCTTCTTTCTGTGCATCCTTGCATAGAAGGTACTCCATCCAACAGGAAGTTTTGAGATGATCCCTCCAACGATAAACTTGTCGGGAAGGGGCATCTCTTCGTCTTCCAGTTTCTGACGTAGCTTCAGAAATTCCTTCACCTGTGGCAACATGGACTTCTCGTCCTCAAAGAGCAATTTGTGATATTTTTCAACCACAAACATCTTGCTCCTGTTCCTGTCTTCTTCATACAGTTTTTCCACAGACTCCCATATGTCTCTGGCAAGTTCCTTCTTCGAGTAGGATTCTGCCAGGGAGTCCTCCATAGCATTCAGGATGAGAAGCCTGCATATGCTATTTTTTCTTCTCTATTTGGCCTGGAGTTTGGTAGCCGCATTGATTGCGGCAGTGGATCCAGTGTCTGGAACAGAGGGTTCTTCCTCTAACAGAACATTATCAACGTCTTTTAGTTAAAGAGTTAGATAAACCTTTCTCTTCCAGACTTGATAATGCTCTCCATCGAACTTTTCCAACTTGCAGTAGTCCGATTGGACGAGCGAAGCATTAATGTTTTCCATCTATAAGGATCTTGCTTTGAGATTGTTATTCCCGGGACTTGATCAAAGATGGTAAAACAGATGCAACAGAGATCTACGATGATATAAAAACCAAACAATCCGATTACAATATAGAGAAGAGAAATAGAGAAGAGAAGATCTCTCGTTCTTCCTTGCAAACGTGTTGCAATTGGGATAGAACGAGTTACAATAATCTAGAGAAAGATTAGATGAAGAACAGTTGCTGGGGTGTCAAAACACCGTTGCTCAAAGCAAGATTCGCCCCACACGATCTGCTTCCAGGAACCAGCAAGTTTGAAGAACTTGTGGAACGCTCGAAGTCACCTCTGTTCTGACTCTTCGGATGGACTTGCAATGGCGGCAGCAGCTCTCTCTCTCTTTCTCCTTTTCTGACTTATAATTTTCGTAGTAGTTACAAAGGAGGCCAAAAGAGAGTATATATAGAGAGAGAGGGTGAAAACTCTAGCCGCCTCTTCAGTTATGGAAAGATTGAATCAAATCTCAAAAAGATAGCAACGAGATTAATTCAAATCCCACAAAGATAGCAACAAAATTAATTCAAATTCCACAAAAAGTGGATCTGAATTAATCGCATTGAATAAGTCTTTCCATAACTGACTTGTAGTTTGCACAGTCAGCGGAGCCCTTCATGCGGCAGCAGCAGCAGCAGCCTGGCCGTATGAGCTGCATGAGCCGCATGGCCTCATGGACCGCATGAGCCGCATGGACCGCATGAGCCGCATGAGCCGCATGGACTCATGGACCGCATGAGCCGCATGACGTACAAAGTGTCACGACCCGCACCCGGATATACGGATACGGTGGGCTACGCCCAGCCTACGCCGCAGTATCGGCGGTAGAACGCTGTCAAGTATACTATACTAACTACAACATCTAAGAATCCATAACTAGAAATGTACTCATGTCACATCACGAAAACTAAGGAAGATAAGACAAGAATTAATAGCAATATTACTAGAACAACTAGAATCTATCATGATCATAAGACAGGAAAATAAGAAGGAACAACAAGACTAACTAAAGATATCTACCAGGCAACTCATAGAGAAGAATAGTGGGAACCACCTCAGCTAGCATCAACATCTGTAATATTTTCATAACGTATCCAGTCAGGAGCGGAACGAGTACAATACATCTCACGCAGTTCATATCATATTGGGAAATGTAAAGCATGCATAGAGTAAGATACATGGACTGTAAAGAATATATGTAAAAATGAGAGAGATTTGATAACTGGAAATATCTATATATATGATAAGTAAGAACTGTAGGTAACCTGTGATTTAGAGCATGATATGGTTATATAAACGGGCTTAGGACATATACAAGATTTCACAAGATTTCACAAGAATTTATACAAAACGGGATTTGATGACATAACCATTTCCTACTCACCCTCCCCAATCAATACACAAGGATCCAATCAAGTTACGTTACCTTATACAAGAGGTTTTTATCATGTTTGCTCACGTGATCATGAGAGTACAAGATTGCACAAGAGTATACATGAAAGCGGTGTACATGAAATACAAGATGTTCGTGAAAAGCACATGACAACTGTATCTGATACACCCCGAGGGAGATAACATCGCATAACAAGATCCATATAGTACCAATCCGTGATAATGACGTGACAGCATCATGTAAAGTAATCTAAAGCAAGAATATAAGTCCTAACAAGTATGAAAAGATCAGAGAATGTACTCGCCTGCGGTCCTGAGCTGTTAAATGGGGTCGATGCTCAGAGTGATGCCACAGACCTAAAGATAAGATATATATATAAGCTAATTAGGGTTCAACAGTGTTAGGCTTGATTCTATAGTATAAGCTACTCGATCTAGGTCAGACTCAGTCCACTAAGTCAAACTAGGCCACAATAAGTCAAACCAAGTCAAACTAGGTCAAACTGGGTCAATGGTTGACTTACAGTTGACTTTTGGTCAACTGGTCAATTCTAGGTTAAACTAGGTCAAATGTTGACTCTACTTCGACGTTCAGTCAAAACAGTCAACCATGGTCAAACAGGGTCAAGGCTAGTCTCTATAAACATTTACAGGGTCAACTTATTAATTTCAGTGATTTAGAAATCACTGAAATCGACGGGTCTCTAAAACAACCAAAAGGAGAAAATATTATAACAATAGGGTGAAAACCTACAGATGTTGTCGGATGGTGAAACAACCATCACCAACGTGTCCAGAATGGTCAAATCAGCTAGAATAGCCTGTCCAAAAGTCCAATTTGGACACAGGGACAAAACGGTAATTTCAGGCCAAAATGATGTCCGCCGTTGGACACACTTTACACCAAAAAATGTGCCAAAATAAAAGTGCACAAAACCTAACAAATTATATGTCCACGAATCCAGAATGACGATACGAACCCAACGGTATATCCAGAATTGGATTCCGTTGACCCGATCTCAAATTGGTCCGTTGACCCGGACATTGGAAACCGATTTGCACAAAAAAGCGTGTCGAAGCCAATGTCCTCAAAACTCAGCAAATTATATGTCAACGAGTTCAGAATGACGATACAAACTCAACGGTATATCCGAAATTGGATTCCGATGAGCCGAACTCAAATAACATGTTGACCCAGAAAGTGGGACCCGCTTTGCACCGAAATGCGTGCCAGGGCCCACGTTCTCCAAATTAAGCAAACTTTATATGAAAACATGCCAGAACGATGCCACGAGTCTACTGGTGGTGTCAGAAATTGAATCCGGAGTCCCGGGTTCAAAAATGGAATTTAACAAGTGTAAATTAAAGAATTCGGACGGCCAAATTTGGCGTCGAATTCAACCGACCAAACGTGCTTATAATGAAACGAAACCTAAAGGAAGCAGGAAGAGGGTTATACCAGCTGTGCATCGGAACTGACGGCGTGCAAAACGGAGCTGCGACGACGAAGATACGAACCCGCGAAGTTGGCGTCACGAAACTGTCCAAAAACAGTTCAATTTAAAACGTCAACTTGGTGGCCAGTTTTGATGTATCAAACGACGAAATTAACGGACGAAAATTGACAGAAGTGAAGATGGATATACCAAGATTGCGACGGAGCAAGAAGTTCGCCGATCCAACGGTCGGATCTCCCAGAAAACACGTGCGAAGTTGCTGCGACGGAGCGCACTTTCTGAGTTCAAAACGCGCGCGTCACGACGGGATTTCGACGTAAACGCACGAATAGGCTATTCGGCGCGTCGGGGAAGAGGGTGGCGGCCACAGGGTGGCTCGCCGGAGTGGGGCGCACCCATGGGGGGGGTCGTCGGAGCACGACGGCGCGGCGGCGACGGCGGCCACGCCCGCACGCGCGCGCGGCCAAGGCTGTGCGCTGTTGCTGCCGCGCGCTGGTGGCGCGCTGGCCGGGCACGGCAGCTGCGGCGGTGGCCGGCGACCACGTGGGCGGTGGCGTGCGGCCATGGCGGCGGGGGCACGGCGGCTGCGGTGGTGGTTGTGAGTTATTGATGGTGGTGGTGGTGTTTATGATAGGTGGTGATGGTAGTGAAGAAGGAGGAGGAGGAGAGGTCGCTGTGGGGGAGGCCGACGGCGGCGGAGGCCGGTGGCCGGCGGCGAGGCCGGGCCAGGAGTGGCTGGTGGTGTCGGGTTGGCGTGGGAGTGGTGTTGAAGCTGCTATTGTGTGTGAGTTTTGTGTTGAGAGAAAGAGAGAGAGGTGTTTGTGTGTGTATATATATAATATGTATAGAAAGAGTGAGAGAGAGAGAGAGAGAGAGAGAGATATTTGAGAGAGGTCGGCTGAATGGGGAGAAGGGGGTGTTCCTACTGTAAGGTGGAGGTGAGGGGGTGTGATGGGGTGCTTGTATAGGTGTTAGGAGAGAGAGTTATGTGAGGGGATGGGTGAGAGGGAGAGTGAGATTATATATAATATATATATATATATATAATTGTGTGTATATATTATATAAAGAGGGAGAGAGAGATAGATATTTAGAGAAAGGGGGGGGGGTATGTTCGGCTGATACATGGGGAGAGGGAGAGAGTGATGTGAGGGGAGAGAGAGAGATATTTGAGAGAGAGAGTGTGTAATATATATATATATATATATATATATATATATATGTATATATATATATTATAAAAGAGAGAGAGAGATAGAGATATTTTATATAAAATAAACATATTTCAAATAGAAAAAATGCAGACACATCAGTGGGATATAAGGGCAGTCATGGTAGGGTCCATGCCGAACTGGGTCGGACGTTGGGCCAAGTTGGACAAGTTCGGGACCAAGATTTAATTAAAAATAATAAATTTAAATCAATTAATTCATGGATGAATTGGGGGCACAAGAGAGATCAATTTGATAGCGCACAAGTGGCACGTGCATAGTAGGCTCAAAACAAGCCAGGGCCATATATTGGGTCGACTGGATTGGACCGATGTCGGGCCCGGAAATTAAGTTAGAAATTAAATCACGAATTACGGCAGACGATAAATTGGTCTAAATTGACCCGAAGTTGCGCGAATCAAATAGAGCACAAGGGAACAAGTTCGAGTGGGACACGATATATCACTGTAAA
The DNA here is from genome assembly GCA_029216955.1 of Iris pallida. Taxonomy (NCBI): domain Eukaryota; kingdom Viridiplantae; phylum Streptophyta; class Magnoliopsida; order Asparagales; family Iridaceae; genus Iris; species Iris pallida. The sequence goes on from JANAVB010036020.1 coordinate 10,124,758, forward strand.
GATAATCTCGTCTACTACAAACTCCAAGAAGGAAGTTTTCAGATACTGACATCCCTGATGCTCTAGAATTCCAAGTCACGGTAAAGAGCATTTAAGGATCAAAATTAATTATATAGAAATGAATTATTGAAAATAATTCATTATAAAATTTGAAAAATAATTCGGGAAATTCAGGGGGCTTACATCCTACCCACCTTATAGAAATTTTGTCCTCGAAATTAAGGTTGTAGTAGGGGTAAAACAAGATAGAAAGTTTTAGGTAAAAACTTAGGCACGATCATAGAATGACAAGTTTGCACGATTAAGATATTCAATTCACAATTATTCAGGCATGATGAAAATTTTTTGCACGATAGAATCAAAATATGAACAGAATCATATAGGCATGATTATAGATGGGTTAAGTCATTGGGACACGATTCAGAAAATGAGACTCCGGCATAATCAAGGATAGTATGAAGCCTAATCGTGATTGGAATAGAATTTAGTCATTTGCCAGAATTGAATCGAAAGTTTAAAGCACGAGTGATGATAGCATTGTCCAATCATGATGAAAATAAATAATTTAGTCTCAGCACGATTGAAATTGCTCAAGTTTTGAGTAAATCAGAATTTGGGCAAGATGGAGAACAAAATCAACGAAGTTTGGACACGAGCATCTAAGAAGGAAACCATATCACAATGGAATTCGAAACCATCTAAGTTTAATCAACAATCAAGACTCTTTGGCACGATAAACTAGACAACCAGAATTGATTGGTCATGGACAGAAGGAAATCAAAATTTTAATAGTATCGAAATTTAAGAAACAATTGAGATGTGAAAATTTCAAAATTTTCAGAGTTTTTAAGTGTAGATGACAGATGTAGATACGAGATAGTTGATTGGTGTAATCAAGACATAGCTAAACAAGACAAAAGAAATGACGGTAAGAAGGAAAAATCATCATGCGATGGGAACGAAAATAATGATAGACAAGAAATAATGGTAGAAATTATCTTGCTCCATTGGTAAAAGAAGTAAATCAACTTAAGATATGACCTGATAACCATACACGTCTATCCAAAACCATGCTGCCAGAATTTTTGCCACATCAGTAAACATAGCTGCAATAAACGATAGAGTCCATAACTAGGGTATACACCCTAAAATCATGTCATCTAGATTCCTTACCACGCCAACCGGTATGGCTGCAAGAGAATCTAAATTCCATAACTAGGATAGTATACCCAAAATCAGGCTCCATGTCCCTGTCAGGCTAGCTAATATGACTGCGATAAATTCTAAACTCCATAAGTAAAGTAGACACTTACCGTTCTCATCGTCCTCGTCCAAAATATGTTTATCAGGATATCTTAACTCAATTCTTAAAAGAATTATCCTAAACAAAATCAAAGGTCAACAATGAATATTTAAGATTTAAAATTCAACAACAAGTCAAGGGTAAGTTAATAGAAACAACGGAAACAACTTCTGAGATAGGGTTCAGAGGAAATCTTAGGGAAAGTCCCGAGGGTACTACCTAGGTCAAGATAGAAAATGGTGGAATATAATCTAAAATAACCCTCGACCATGTTACGAGGTTGGTAAATCATATTCTCTCCCCAACCCAGATGATAAATAAGTCCAACTCATACCTTCCCTCTGGGGTCCACAAACTCATCCCATGGAGGAATAAAGTTTGATACGGACAGATATTTTAGAAATCAAGACGGACAAGAATGAATGGGAAAAAGTTTGAAAAGTTCAAAATAAGATTCCCAGGGGTCATCCCTGGAATCTACCAAGAATTTCTAATATGTGACTGAGTATCAAAATCCTAAAATATTCTATGACTCAACCTTAATCCTAGGGCAGGCTCGCAGTAGTACAGATAAGCTCAAGTACTACCACGACTTCGCATTAATTGCAAAGACTGACCTGCATGGGCCACCACTAAAAACGTGTCACGACCCGCACCCGGATATACGGATACGGATACGTGGGCCACGCCCAGCCTACGCCGCAGTATCGGCGGTAGAACGCTGTCAAGTATACTATACTAACTACAACATCTAAGAATCCATAACTAGAAATGTACTCATGTCACATCACGAAAACTAAGGAAGATAAGACAAGAATTAATAGCAATATCACTAGAACAACTAGAATCTATCATGATCATAAGACAGAAAAATAAGAAGGAACAACAAGACTAACTAAAGATATCTACCAGGCAACTCATAGAGAAGAATAGTGGGAACCACCTCAGCTAGCATCAACATCTGTAATATTTTCATAACGTATCCAGTCAGGAGCGGAACGAGTACAATACATCTCACGCAGTTCATATCATGTTGGGAAATGTAAAGCATGCATAGAGTAAGATACATGGACTGTAAAGAATATATGTAAAAATGAGAGAGATTTGATAACTGAAAATATCTATATATATGATAAGTAAGAACTGTAGGTAACCTGTGATTTAGAGCATGATATGGTTATATAAACGGGCTTAGGACATATACAAGATTTCACAAGATTTCACAAGAATTTATACAAGATGGGATTTGATCACATAACCATTTCCTACTCACCCTCCCCAATCAATACACAAAGATCCAATCAAGTTACGTTACCTTATACAAGAGGTTTTTATCATGTTTGCTCACGTGATCATGAGAGTACAAGATTGCACAAGAGTATACATGAAAGCGGTGTACATGAAATACAAGATGTTCGTGAAAAGCATATGACAACTGTATCTGATACACCCCGAGGGAGATAACATCGCATAACATGATCCATATAGTACCAATCCATGATAATGACGTGACAGCATCATGTAAAGTAATCTAAAGCAAGAATATAAGTCCTAACAAGTATGAAAAGATCAGAGAATGTACTCGCCTGCGGTCCTGAGCTGTTAAATGGGGTCGATGCTCAGAGTGATGCCACAGACCTAAAGATAAGATATATATAAGCTAATTAGGGTTCAACAGTGTTAGGCTTGATTCTATAGTATAAGCTACTCGATCTAGGTCAGACTCAGTCCACTAAGTCAAACTAGGCCACAATAAGTCAAACCAAGTCAAACTAGGTCAAACTGGGTCAATGGTTGACTTACAGTTGACTTTTGGTCAACTGGTCAATTCTAGGTTAAACTAGGTCAAATGTTGACTCTACTTCGACGTTCAGTCAAAACAGTCAACCATGGTCAAACAGGGTCAAGGCTAGTCTCTATAAACATTTACAGGGTCAACTTATTAATTTCAGTGATTTAGAAATCACTGAAATCGACGGGTCTCTAAAACAACCAAAAGGAGAAAATATTATAACAATAGGGTAAAAACCTACAGATGTTGTCGGATGGTGAAACAACCATCACCAACGTGTCCAGAATGGTCAAATCAGCTAGGATAGCCTGTCCAAAAGTCCAATTTGGACACAGGGACAAAACGGTAATTTCGGACCAAAATGATGTCCGCCGTTGGACACACTTTATACCGAAAAATGTGCCGAAATAAAAGTGCACAAAACCTAACAAATTATATGTCCACAAATTCAGAATGACGATACGAACCCAACGGTATATCCAGAATTGGATTCCGTTGACCCGATCTCAAATTGGTCCGTTGACCCGGATATTGAAAACCGATTTGCACGGAAAAGCGTGTCGGAGCCAATGTCCTCAAAATTCAGCAAATTATATGTCTACGAGTTCAGAATGACGATACGAACTCAACGGTATATCCGAAATTGGATTCCGATGAGCCGAACTCAAATAACACGTTGACCCAGAAAGTGGGACCCGCTTTGCACCGAAATGCGTGTCAGGGCCCACGTTCTCCAAATCAAGCAAACTTTATATGAAAACATGTCAGAACGACGCCACGAGTCTACTGGTGGTGTCAGAAATTGAATCCGGAGTCCCGGGTTCAAAAATGGAATTTAACAAGTGTAAATTAAAGAATTCGGACGGCCAACTTTGGCGTCGAATTCAACCGACCAAACGTGCTTATAATGAAACGAAACCTAAAGGAGGCAGGAAGAGGGTTATACCAGCTGTGCATCGGAACTGACGGCACGCAAAACGGAGCTGCAACGACGAAGATACGAACCCGCGAAGTTGGCGTCACGAAACTGTCCAAAAACAGTTCAATTTAAAACGTCAACTTGGTTGCCAGTTTTGATGTATCAAACGACAAAATTAACGGACAAAAATTGACAGGAGTGAAGATGGATATACCGAGATTGCGACGGAGTAAGAAGTTCGCCGATCCAACGGTCGGATCTTCCAGAAAACATGCACGAAGTTGCTGCGACGGAGCGCACTTTCTGAGTTCAAAACGCGCGCGTCACGACGGGATTTCGACTTAAACGCACGAATAGGCTATTCGGCGCGTCGGGGAAGAGGGTGGCGGCCACAGGGTGGCTCGCCGGAGTGGGGCGCACCCATGGGGGGGTCGTCGGAGCACGACGGCGCGGCGGCGACGGCGGCCACGCCCGCACGCGCGCGCGGCCAAGGCTGTGCGCTGTTGCTGCCGCGCGCTGGTGGCGCGCTGGCCGGGCGCGGCAGCTGCGGCGGTGGCCGGCGACCACGTGGGCGGTGGCGCGCGGCCATGGCGGCGGGGGCACGGCGGCTGCGGTGGTGGTTGTGAGTTATTGATGGTGGTGGTGGTGTTTATGATAGGTGGTGATGGTAGTGAAGAAGGAGGAGGAGGAGAGGTCGCTGTGGGGGAGGCCGACGGCGGCGGAGGCCGGTGGCCGGCGGCGAGGCCGGGCCAGGAGTGGCTGGTGGTGTCGGGTTGGCGTGGGAGTGGTGTTGAAGCTGCTGTTGTGTGTGAGTTTTGTGTTGAGAGAAAGAGAGAGAGGTGTTTGTGTGTGTATATATATAATATGTATAGAAAGAGTGAGAGAGAGAGAGAGAGAGATATTTGAGAGAGGTCGGCTGAATGGGGGAGAAGGGGGTGTTCCTACTGTGAGGTGGAGGTGAGGGGGTGTGATGGGGTGCTTGTATAGGTGTTAGGAGAGAGAGTTATGTGAGGGGATGGGTGAGAGGGAGAGTGAGATTATATATAATATATATATAATTGTGTGTATATATTATATAAAGAGGGAGAGAGAGATAGATATTTAGAGAAGGGGGGGGGTGTTCGGCTGATACATGGGGAGAGGGAGAGAGTGATGTGAGGGGAGAGAGAGAGATATTTGAGAGAGAGAGTGTGTAATATATATATATATGTATATATATATTATAAAAGAGAGAGAGAGAGATAGAGATATTTTATATAAATAAACGTATTTCAAATAGAAAAAATGCAGACACATCAGTGGGATATAAGGGCAGTCATGGTAGGGTCCATGCCGAACTGGGTCGGACGTTGGGCCAAGTTGGACAAGTTCGGGACCAAGATTTAATTAAAAATAATAAATTTAAATCAATTAATTCATGGATGAATTGGGGGCACAAGAGAGATCAATTTGATAGCGCGCAAGTGGCACGTGCATAGTAGGCTCAAAACAGGCATGGGCCATATATTGGGTCGACTGGATTGGACCGATGTCGGGCCCGAAAATTAAGTTAGAAATTAAATCACGAATTACGGCAGACGATAAATTGGTCTAAATTGACCCGAAGTTGCGCGAATCAAATGGAGCACAAGGGAACAAGTTCGAGTGGGACACGATATATCACTGTAAAGATAATCTCGTCTACTACAAACTCCAAGAAGAAAGTTTTCAGATACTGACATCCCTGATGCTCTAGAATTCCAAGTCACGGTAAAGAGCATTTAAGGATCAAAATTAATTATATAGAAATGAATTATTTTTCAATAATTCATTATAAAATTTGAAAAATAATTCGGGAAATTCAGGGGGCTTACACTAAGGGGCTGTTTGGTAGCTGGAGAGTGGATGGAAACTGAGTAAAATTTTGTAACTCAGCTGAACTCCAAGGAGTTCCGCCGTTTGGTTAGCACATGAAACTGAGTAAATTTTTCTTTGAATTGACCCGACTCAGTTCCTGTCCCCCCAACTTTTCTTACTTTTGACATCCAAAAAATTTGGATGAAACTCATCTGAACTCACATGATCGCAGAGACATAAACTCACCACATGAATTTTCTGAATAAATGTGTCAAAGAAACAATAAATATGGAACAATATTCCTAAAACTCAAAATTTTCACCAAAAATCATGAAAATTTTAGGAAAAAAATTGCCAACGCTCCTCTTGTCCGGCCAAGAACGGTC
>JANAVB010036020.1:10145471-10281414 GCA_029216955.1 Iris pallida
ACCAAAAAAAAAAGTTTAAACTTTACGAATTAAAATAGTTTTTTTGTGTGTTTAAAAAAATTAGTAGTTAAATAAATTTCAATGAATTTTTTTTAATTTCTAAATTATTAAATGATTTTTGATTTACTATTATTTGACGGAGAAATAGTTTATTGTGTGTTGTATAAAAAATATTTATATAAACTTATGTTTTTTTCGTTTGTACTTTAAATTTGTATTTAAATGATGGCATAATATTTAAGGACAAATTGTAATACATACATTTTATTGCATTTAAAATGATGAAAAATAATTAACAACACTTTAAGTGCACCATGAAATAAACAACATTTATACTTTAAAGTACTAGCATTATATCTGAATATTTTAAAGTGCTAGAACTAATGTTTACAAAAAAATAATTTATTGTATAGAAGTAAACAAACCAATATTTTTTTCTAATTAATTAGCTACTATACATGTAAACATTAAATAAACTAAATTTCTCTATCCACTTTATAGTACATGTTAAGCACGATAATTTAAATTATATTCAAATAGTTTCTGTCCTATAAGTATGTATACATTATAACTTGTAATAAATATATAATATAGTCTTAAGTATTCATTCTGTTTTTATTCCAGCGAAGGGTTAAAAAGTTGCTTTTGTGTGCTTCCATTTGTGTATGCCTAGGCAATGTGATCCATTACAGAACTACAGTGGATGTTAAAGCAATTACCATTATAAGAGATCCACATAATACATTTATACTATTTTGAGTAATCAATCCGATGTTCATGCTGTTATTTCTTTGATTTTTCATGTGTGATATCTTAGTTTTTTTTTCCATATGGACTGTACTTATGGGTTCATTTATAGGTACATGGATGTCTTTATGTGTATGTGTTGCATGAGTCGAGACAGGATTTTGCTAGATATATATTATATTGGAGTAATGGGTACACAGGTTACAATAACTTGGCATTTGCTGTGGTAACTTGGCCCCTGTCAATTACTTGTGGTGCCACCTTTCACCTGTGTACTGTTTGAGTGCTGTGTTTTCAGACAAAAAAATTGAAAAGGTCAATAATGTTTTTATCTGCGTCTCTAATTGTTGATGATATAGTTGTTGAGATCCGTCACAGAATGGTAGGAACATTAGCAAGTTTTTGCTCATGCGTTGATGTTGAGATCAGTTACAGAACAGTCAAGTAGTGAACACTAGATTCTCTTTCCTTTCCTCTTGTGTATGTTGAACTTGGGTGTGACTGATTGAATGATGTTTTTTTTCCCTTGAATCTGCAGAGAAAGGAAACAGTTAACTTGTTTATTGTGGCTCGCCTTTTGTTGTTGTTGAAAGGTTTATATTTATGACTTTCTAAATGCAGCCAAATCAAAAGGACAGAAGACTAAAGCTTTTCTACGTGTCCTGAAATACTCTTCTGGGGGAGTACTCGGGTAATCGGGTGCTTGAGAGTCTCTTAAATAACAAATAAAGACAAGCTTTTATCCAAATTTTGCTTTTTAGATATAGATAGCAGAATAATTTCTTACACTTGTTTAAGTTGTCTCTCACTTTCTTTTGAATGTCAAAATTTTTCTGCGGTAGTGCTTAGAGTCATAAACAACTGACATACTGTGTGCATATTTTTCATTTGCTACCACCACTGATCCTGTGCAGGATGGATGGATGCGGGCTTAAAATCAGCAAATCAAATCGAATAAAGTAAGTTTCGATTAACTCTTTGCCAATTACTAAATAATTTCTAGGTTGCCAAAATTAATGATTATATAACGAGATCACAAGCTATCATGCAAACTTTAGATTTTAGAAAATTGAATCAAGTTACCACCTAAATCAGGATAGTTCTTTATTTAATACATAGGTTGATAACAAGAAGTTCTTTTTTTTTAGAAGCACTAAAGTTATTTGTGGATCAGCAGCCTATTGATAGTGTATTAGATATAGATGCAGTTATCTTAATTACTAGATTTAAAATGGAGAAGGAAACTAGAATTCGAATGTCGAATGGTTACCGGGAGGAAGGGGCTGCCGTGGCTGCTGCTACTGCTGCTGTGGCTGTTGGGGACCCAACAGCAGTAACATCAGCCACAACAGCAGCCACAACAGCAGCCACAACGGCCCCTTTCTCCAGTTAACCATTCGATATTCCGATTCTAGTCTCCTTCTCCATTTTAAATCTAGTAATTAAGATAACAACATCTACTATCTAATACGCTATCACTAGGCTGCTGATACACAATTACTTGAGTGCTTCTAAAAAGAAATAAAATATAACTTATTATATCAATCTATGTATTAAATAAAGAACTATCCTGATTTAGGTGGTAACTTGATTCAATTTTCTACAAATCTAAGGTTTGCATGATATGTTGGTGATCTCTTGCTTTATATAATAATTAATTTTGGCAACCTAGAAATTATTGTAATTAGCAAAGAGTTAATTAAAACTTATTTTATTCGATTTGATTTGCTGATTTTAAGCCTCGCATCATCCTCACATGAGTATTCGTGTCACCAAAGGCTTAAGCTGCTTAACATATGAGATTCAATATCATCAATATTTTGATATCTAAAATAAGTTACAGTTTTGAGATTTCAAAGAAGAGGCCCTCCTCTACAAAAGCAAACTGATTAACGTTTATAAGTGATAAGTGGGAGCTCTATGTGTTATTTTCTTTTCATATACTTGATTGTTAGGTTGTACAAGTTATAAGTAATTTTCTTGCCACTGAGTTTTTTCTTATGGAATAAGTGCATCCAAAATTGGTAAATGCTGATTGTTCCTTTACATTACATTTCGTCCTTTGCAGCCCGCAAAACTTTACAAGCTAAAGCATCTTTCAAGAGTGGAAGTTATCCAAAATGATCCCAGTGGCTGTACCTTTACGCTGGTAGTTTGTTTTACCTTCTTGGTTTCGTGCTTTTACAACTGCATAAAGCTTCTAAAGTTGGTGGCTGGAACTTCTTATGATATATGGGATCTCTTCTCAATAACTAATTTTTGCTTACTTTTCTATTTTATTTGATCTCCAGGGATTTGATAATCTTAGAAGTCAAAGTGTAGCTCCTCCTCAATGGACAATGCGTAACAAAGATGACAGGTTTATTTGCAGTACATATTTGATTTTCTCATTGAAATTTTTTTACTGCTAAGGTTTTTTGTACTACATATTGTTGCTTAATAAATAGTACTGACAGAATAATCTGAATAGTAACATGGCGTTTATGGTTTTAATGCTTTTTCTATGAAGGAACCGGATACTTCTTACCATTTTAAACATATGCAAGGAGATACTGACTAAGCTTCCCAAAGTTGTTGGTATAGATGTTGTGGAGATGGCTCTTTGGGCAAAGGTGCACTTAAACATACTCCCCCATCTTATTTAGAGAACACTTATATGTATTCCTCCCATATGGTTTTAGAAGTCAGTTTTATCGTATTTGCATGCACAAAAACAAACATCACTTTGATTTAAGATTGCTAGGTTTTAGATTGAAAGGCGAGAATGAGGTCTTTCATTGACTCATGGAAAAATGGTTGAAGTTGAGCAGTGCTTCCGGAGGTTCATGTGATTGCGAAGATGAAGGGAATATTTGTAGGAATGTATGAAAATCAGTTATGCTCTGTGGATGTAATTGCTGGATAGTCAAGTAACAACTATTCATATCCTAGAAAGACATTTAGCTGTAATGAGAATGTTGACATGGATAAGTAGAAAGACAAGAAAAGAGAAAACAAATGCATTTATTCTTAGGAGATAAGGTTGCTTCAATTGAGGATAAGATGCAGGAAGCTTGTTTGAGATGGTTGCACATGTGCAGCAGGGATGCAGGAAAGGATTCATTGGTTGACCGTAAAAATTTGGCAGAAAAACTTCATTTTGTTGTTGTAACATAGCAAGATACGATATCATTAGCATGTTACCTACCAATATTAAGGTAAAAAAAAGTTAAAAACCCAATTTAGGCATGTTAAGCAACCCACTGAAGTTTATATTTCTTATTGTGCTTATAAACTGCATGATTAGTATGAAATTATGAATAGCGAACTGTTTGTCTTAACTGCAAGTATTTTACTTGGTTGTTCTGAATACTTTTACGCATCTTTATTGCGTTCCCATTAATGCATATCACATTTTCCCTCGGTCATTTTGATTATTTATTTCTTTTTCTCACTGTGATGGCATCTTCATGCTATAGAAAGTTTTATTCTGTCAATAAACAAACACATTTGTTAATCTGGTCCAGGATAATACTTCTGCTGTTGCTAACCAAGTCAATATCCAAGATGGACCTGCTTCATCTCTTATGCAACAAAGCGAGTCACGAGTAACTGTTGAGAAAGATCTCGTTTCACAAGCAGAGGAAGAAGACATGGAAGCTTTGCTTGGCACGTATGTCATGTTTATAATAGTCACTCTAAAATTGTGACCAATATGGATAAATTATTAGAGAAATTATTAGAGAAACTTACATTCCTGCTTCTCGACTCTTTTCATAAAGCATCATATATGTTTTAATACACACACAGAGACATACAGACGAATGCAATTCTGTATAGAAAATCGTATCATCTTACCTTTCCAGCTACTCCTAGTCTAGGGGAATTTGGAGTTGGAGGGCTGTTGGTTGCATGAGACTATTCTGTATTACCACAAAGCTATGTCTACCTACTTGTAAACTAGTTTTCTTTGTTCCAGGCTAGACTCCCTTGCTCATTGCTAACTTGGCTTGGAATTAGAGTGAGGAACTAAATGTCAGCTTCTTAAGCTTTTAATGTATTCCAACAAATAAGAAGTAAATCACTTACTTGCATTACTTTACAGTTCTGATAGGGAGGGACTAGATGTCATCTTCTCAAGCTTTAACGTATTCCAACAAATAAAAATAAGTCACTTACTCGTATTACTTTATAATCTTGATAGAGAGAGGGACTAAATGCCATCTTCTGAAGCTTTTGATTTTGTATTCCAACAAATAAAAAGTAAATCACTTACTTGCATTACTTTAAAATCCTGATATAGAGAGATATCTTCTCGCTTTGGATGCATTCCAACAAATAAAAAGTAAATCTCTTGTAATACTTTACAATCCTGGTAGAGCGAGGGACTAAATGCCATCTTCTGAAGCTTTGCTGTATAGGGTGAGCATCGGTTCGGTTCGGTTCAAACCGAACCGAATATGTGAAAACCGAAATAACCGTAAACCGTATTTCTCAAAACCGAAAACCGAACCGTTTTTATAAAAACCGAACAAAACCGAACCGAATTAATTCGGTTCGGTTTTCGGTTGGTTCGGTTTCATGGACCAATGTGCATGGCCTTCAAGTTTTTAGCAAAATGAGCCTATTTAAATAACAAATTTTTAAAAAATATATGACATTATTGTATTTATGAATTGTTATATTACATAGAGTGAAAGATATTAGTATATATAGATTGATGGTAGATAGAGAGAGTGCTCAAATAAGCACCGACATAGAATAGGAGAAGAGAGTGCGCTCAGTTAGGGGTTACATTAGTATATGTATATTGTGGATAGTTTGATAAATTACTAAACTAAATCTAAATCGGTTTTCGGTTCGGTTCGGTTTTTCGGATGAAGAACCGAAAACCGAACCGTTATTTCAAATTTTCAAAATTTTAAACCGTAAACCGAACCGATAACCGAAAAACCGAACCGTTTGTCATATTTCGGTTCGGTTCGGTTCGGTTTTCGGTTTTCAACCGTTATATGCTCACCCCTATTGCTGTATTCCAACAAATAAAACGTAAATCACTTCTTGCATTATTTTAGTTCTTGATTTTTCATAGTACGTTTACATATAAGTGTATTATGTAACGTGCTTGCCATTTTATGTACTATCTTACACTTTGACATGCTAATTCCTTCATAATTGTTATAACCGAAAAATGTATCATACTGATGCAGTTATGTTATGGGCATTGATGAAGCAGAGGCATTTTCTGAAAGGCTAAAGAGGAACTTCTAGCCTTGGAAGCAGCAAATGTCCACGCCCTTCTTGAGAGTGAACCTTTAATAGAAGAGGTGTGTGATGTTTTCTATTGTAAGCGAATCCTTTGACTATTATGGTCACTTAGGTGGGTCTACCATTCTATCTTTTGAAAATTAAACCTGGATGCAAGCTGCAGAAAAGGATATAAATTGAAGAGGGATTCAGAAAGTTGATCATAAATAGTTGGGAGGAGGCTTGGTGGGTTAGGGTTATTATTTGTTTCTTTTGTTTCTTTGACATGTTATGATTATTTTACTGCTGGTGGTTCAACTGATATTTGATATATTAAGAGGAAATTCATACTATATTTTTTGTAAAGACCAAACCACTGACCTATTTCTTGGGTTATTTTTCTCTTTGCAGGTATTGCAGGGGCTAGAATCAGCTACTATTTGTATAAAGATATGGATGAATGGCTAGGTATCTTCAACGTGAAGCTCAGGCATATGAGAGGACATTGAATCGGTATAGCTCTGTTAGTACTGCATGGTTCTGAGAATAGGGCTGCAAGTAATAGTTGTTGATACTGAAGACCTTGGGTCGACTTGCTAAATGAGTCAAGCTAGAGCCTATTTTTGAGATATGTTATCAAGTAATAGTTGTCTTAATACAATAATTTATGCAGGATCATGAAAGGGGTATAACAATATATAGTTTTTAAACAAAACTTATTATTTATCTCATATATATGGTTCCCATAATGTAGCCACTTACATTTGAACAGGAAAAAGATAAAGCCTAACAAATTTTCGTAGTGATAACTCCCAACCCCATGTCTTGGCAGCGTCTAGATTTCTTCTAGACGTTGGATTGTGGACCTCCATTGTAGAAAGGACTCGAGAAAGGAGCGGTCTATACAGCCCAATACTAAGATTCATTATATTTTACAATTTGTTAAGGCTAACAGATATTTTATGTTATTGTAGGATATAGGCTTAATATAGTCATGCAACAGTTTGCTCCTCTTTTGTTATACTAGTCATAAATATTAACAACCATACAACGTGTCTTTTCTTGAAAGAACTAAGGTAGGGTTGGCCTCTATATGCCTCTCTGGTGAACCTACTAGCCTGAGGTGTAAGATATTGTTTGTGTGTCTAAGGATGTGGTCTCCTTCACTGCCCGTGGTGCACCACAGAGGCGACACCAGGTTACCGAAATACAATCAAAGGACACTATTTGTCCACACTCTCCATGGTATTAGTACAAAACAAGCTACATGTATGACTATGCTACTGCATGAATATAGACCTCCAATGCTAGCAGTGTTCCACACAGGCCATACAAGGTGCCCAGTGTAACTGGACAAATATATTCAACTCTGTTCGGTGCCTTCACACAGGCCATACTAGCTATGACTATCACCACCCTTGACCATCCTAAACTAATGGGTCCTGGGATCACTGCCTGGGTCTTAATAAATAAGATAACACTTTAACGATTGAACTATTGGAGTAGTATTAATAGCTTATGTCATGATTTTATATCATGTGTATTCCATTTGCTATGATTTTCCCTGTGCTACTCATTCTTCTATGAGATTTCCCCATTGTGTCCTCAAGATCCATTCATTTAGTTTGTCTTTTACGTGTTAACCTTGTCTTATATTTGTGATTGGGTTTCTTAATGAAGTTATTATAGGGTGTGCTTAGACTCTTATTACTGTCATCAACACATCATTATCCTCTTCCTTATCTGTTAATGACATTGTTGTCCTCTAAATCACATCATTAGAGTATTATAATTCTTAATGACATTTCTGGCGCATCATTAACCCTTAATTATGTTAGGAGGTTGTTATCAAATAATAATGTTATTATCCTTAATGACGCCATTAAAAAATTTCTAGCTCTTAGAATGCGTTACAATATGCCAAAGAGCTAAATGTAGTCACAAACTGAATATTTTGTTGCGTCTGCGATGACCTTGACACCATTTAACGACCCAGCTAACCCAACTTACGGACACATTGACTAACTAGGTTTTTTGTTGACTTGCATCCTTACTCAGTTTCAGTCAGTAATTTACCTTGGGCAGGAAACAGATCTGCTGTTAATATTTTCATGTTGGCTTTCCTTGTTTGGATTTACACCACAAGCTTACAACAGTCCTAATGTAGCATTTTAAATTAATCTTTTGAGTGCATGGAGTTTACTTGTTTGACACCACATTTTAACAAGTATATCTTTATTCGTTAGCCCATCCTCTTCACCATGTGTATATAACTTTTTTCCTTTGTTATATCTGTCAGATCGAATCCCGTAACAATAAGTTAGAGTTGCACTCTGTGAACAACAAAGTACTTGTAGAGGAGCTTGATAAACTACTCGAACGTTTGTGTATTCCATCTGAGGTACGATCTACGGAATAAACTGGAGACATGTTTCCACCCTATCATTTGAATCAAACTACTTCAAGAATTGGCTTCTACGTCTAGTTGATCAAATGGATGGCAGTTTGCAGCAACTCTAATGGGAGGATCATTTGATGAGGTACGCATAGTGAAAAGCATCGAAGCATGTGAATGGTTAACAAGTGCCATACGCAATATTGAAGTGCCAAATTTGGATCCAATATACAAAAAACGAGCTGTACGTTTTTCTTTCTGCTTAAAAGTTCCAGTTTTATATTCCCCACTTGTATATCTGTAAATTTTGTTTGGGTAAAGTATTCCTATGTGCAGCAAATATTTTTGGATTTTCCGATTATAAGCAGTTCTAGGATTGTAGTTGAAGGTGCTACTAGGGGAAATAGACCAAAACAAACATTGATAGAAGCTGGATACGTTGATTGTTATTGTAGTTGAAGACCTGGCCCTTAATAGAGTCTAACTGAAGACACGGATTCATGTAAACAACCCCAAAAATAGTGATAAATTCTTTGTTGTCAAATAAAGCATTTTTATTTCTTACATATGTGTAGCAGATTATGGAAAATCATTACTTTTTCTCTCTTTCGCTTAATGTGCCATGGAGATGAATAGTTCTCTATAATAAATTGTATCATCTTGCCTATTTGTCTAGACTCCTTACAGTATAGGGGAACTTGGAGGATGCTTCTTGTTTGCTTGAGCTTAAACTGCATTGCCAAGAGGTAGGTCTACTACTTGCCAACCGGTCGTCTAGGCTTTATGGCACGACTCTCTTATATGTTCATAACAACCATGAATAGAAATTTGTCACCAACATAGAGGGTTGATGATATTAGGTCGTGCTGACAATAAAAACTTTCTCAAATCTTTTGGAGCTTTCTTATTTTCCATAGATCCATTCAGATGTTGATAATTTGTTTATAGCAGATAATAGATGGATTGCAATGACTTATTAGTTTGAATTGGTTGGACGTAAAATTGAGTATCCATGTGTCTAAACAGCACACATGATTCCGTAGGTTGCAGCGCTGTGGATACAGTGACATGATTTGACATAATACAAAATTTCAAGAAGATAATTAAAAAGTAGGATATGACACAACAGGAACATGACAATGAATAACTGAACAAATAAGTTATATCAGTCAGTAATTATTCAATTCTTAATTAGTTCATAAAAACAGTATGATAAAAACTGAACCCGTAATTTGTGTCGTTTAACGCTATTTCATCTTTAACCTACATCACTTTGAAGGTTTGAAGGTGTATCGTCTGTTAATGTATTAAAGCCTCTCTCTCTCTCTCTATATATATATATATATATATATATATATATATATATAAGAAATATATATGTTGACATAGATTTCTTAGACCCCATATGACTCATTTTGTAATCTGGGATAGTTCTATGTTGTAATTATCGTTGATCAATAATATTTACCTTCTACAATATATATATATATATATATATATATATATATAATATATGAAAAAGACTCGATGGTGCCTTGCGACCGCGATGCATCTAGGGTTTCCCTGGCTCCCCCCCCCCGTCCCCCAGACCCTCTCGAGGGAGGGTTCCGGAGGAAAGGTGGGAAGGGAGGGGGCGGGCAGCTCTTCTGGACGGGCGGCGGAAGCACGGCGACCCCCCCAGGCGGAGGGGGGGGGTCGGGCGACAAGGGCAGGGGGGTCGAACCCCCCAGGCGGCGGCGGAAGCACGGCGACCCCCCAGGCGGAGGGGGGATGGGTCGGGCGACAAGGGCAGGGGGGGACCCCCCAGGCGGCGGCGGAAGCACAGTGACCCCCCCAGGCGGAGGGGGGGGGTCGGGCAACAGAGGAGGGGGGGGGTTGGACCCCCCTGGTGGGGGAGGGTCGGCGCCGGCGGATCGGGCAAGGGGCCGGGCGGCGGCGGGAAGCACCACGGCGGGAGGGGTCGGCTGGACTCATCGGGACCCCCACGGTTGGGGGTTCAGGAGCGGTGGAGATACGACACCAGTTTTTGAATTCGGGTCGGGATCTACGCCGGTGCGGACGGGACTGGAGAGGCAGGCTGGCAGACGGTGGTGCGACGACGGGCCGGAGGGCGACGAGGGGTTCAGAACCAAGGGAATTCTGGGAGCCGGCCTCCAAGAGCCACAGTCGATCCCCATCGTCGAGGGGTAATATGGTTCGTACTGTGCCTGGGTGGCGGCCTAAGGCGACGGTGGCTGAGAAGGGAAAGGGTATTGTCGTCGATACTGGTAGGCAGGGCCCGGTAGCTGCGAAACCTCCAACCAGGACCCCTCTGAGGAGCAGAGGCCTCGTCATGGAAGGAGGTGTGCACTCCAGTGGAGTCGAAAAGCCCGCTGTCAATGGAATATGTTACCCCGATGGCGGTTGGGGGAGGACTCAGGGCTTACTTCCCTGCAGAGGAAATAGCGGAGGTTTCTGATTTCTGGAAGAACACCTTGGTGCTATATGTGTTAGGGGACAAGCCGTTCTATGGCCAAATCCGGAGTTATGCGAGAGAGTCTGGAGGCCCAAAGGCATCATGGAATTATTCTCCCGGGAGTGGATTTTATTATGTCAAGTTTGGGCTGGCGGAGGATGTGACCAGAATTTTGCAGGGAGGGCCATGGTCGTTTGATGGGAGACTCATTATATTGAAGGAATGGACACCGGAGCTGAGGTGTGAGAAGGAAGTGTTGAATGCCATCCCCGTCTGGATCCGATTCCCCAAGTTCCCAGTAAAATATTGGAGCATCCCACTCCTCATGAGACTCGCCAGCCTCGTGGGGAAGCCGATCAAAGCAGATGAGGCCACTGCTTTCCGTACCAGACTTATGTACGTCAGGGTCTTCGTGGAGATCAAGGCAGGCTCGGAGCTTCCGAGCATGCTTGAGTATCAGGTTCCGTCTGGAGAGGTTCTGACACAGTCGATGGAGTATGATTGGGTCCCACCCATGTGTTCTTACTGCGAGTGCTTTGGGCACATTACCAGTGCGTGCAAATACAAGAAAAAGGAGGCCGCCAGGCCACAGGCGGCCCAGACGGAGGCACCTCGGACGTAGACGGTTCAGACGGAGGCACCAGAGAAGGTGACGGCTCCCAGTCACTTGTCTGGGGAGACGGCGCCAGACAGACAGATGGAGGAAGACACAGTTTTGGAGATTGATAGAGGCTGGAAACAGGATCGCCGCAGAGACAGGAGAGCATGCAGGGTGCACTGGTTCTGTTCAGGTCACAGAGGACTATGGTGATCAGGGGTATGAGTGCGGCTGATAGTGGTCAGATGGTGGTGGCGGACTCCCCGGCACTTATGGTATACAGCAGCAGGAAGAGACGCTCCGGCCACTATGGAGGATATTCCCCAGGCGAGGGATATGGATGACCAGACCGAAGCCAATCCTGACTGGGCACTTACTCTTAGCAGGATTCAGGCACATCTTGCCCCTTCCTCCATGGTAGATGCAGTCTTGGATCAGGCGGATGAGACACTTCCCTCGAGTGTCGATCCAGATGAGTTCCAGGGGGACCCCTCATCTTTTATTTAGATGTCGGTCCTAACATGGAAGATTAGGGGGGTGTTCCATTAGACGATGGAGGGAGATTAGAGAGGTTCTGAGGAGAGAGTCATGTGACATTGCTATTCTGCTGGAGACGAAGATTCGAGGGGCCGCTATGCTCTCGCGTCGGACTCCGGCAGCCTGGGATCACATTCACAACTTAGATCTTTGCGGTATGGCAAGGATCTGGGTTAGGTGGAACACAGGTAGCTGGGCGGGGGTACAGATTCATAAATCAGAACAACTCATCGGTGTTACTTTCGAGAACAAATGTGGGTTCCGATTCATCCTGGGTGCTGTATATAGGCACAATGACCGGAGACTCCGGGAGGCTTTATGGGAGGATATTGTGCTTATGGGTCATATGACGGACAACATGCATCTTCCTCTCTCTCATGGGGGACTTCAATGCTATGTTGCTTCGTCAAGAAAAGGTGGAGGCCGTCCTGTCCCGGACTCGATTTTATACGACTTCCAGAGATGTCTGCTTAGGTCAGGTATGCGGGGGCTGGAGCGAGCTGGACATATTTGGACCTGGCACAACAAGGCTACTTATAATCGTATTGCTTGTCAGTTGGATCGGGCCTTGGACAATAGTGAGTGGTTCAGGTGCTCCCGAACTCGGTGGCGGAAGGTCTGGCGGCAGGTACTTGTCACTCCCTCATTCGATATAATCGATAGTCGTCCCCCGGGCGTGATGCCGTGCAAGCCTAAGTTGCACTTGCACAAGGCGGTTCATAAGGTTATCCGAAACAACAGCATATTTAAGATTACGCAGAGAAATTGAACACATTGATTTATAAAAGGGAACTTGCATTTTCATTGATAATAAGTAGGTTACAGACTCGATTACAAAAGAGGCCTCGCGGGCTTACAACCGACATCGATGAGATAGTCATTCCATACATTTACATCCCTTTTTACAAACATCAAAATGACTCTCTAAGACCTGGAATCGGCGAGAGTTTGTGACTCATGATGCAGTTGGGTCGGAGTCTTCAAAATGTTGCAGAGCTAGCCTTCGCTCTAGCAGGGCTTCAAAAGAAAGGAGCGTCGTCTTCAGTTCCTTGGCACGCTATCCTGGTCCCGAGTACCTGTTGAGAGCGAGGGTCAGCACTTTACACTTTGTGCTGGTGCGTGGCAATTTAAATTCCGTGCTCTCATTTGTTGAAGAATTCAAGTGAGCGTGCATGCAAATATTTAATGAAGTTGCTAGCCATCCTAGTCAATTCAAACTTATATTTGAAAGCACAACCGAATAATGACGATAGATCTTACCCCCGGCAGAGCGCGCCGTCGTAGCGTAAACTTACCATGCTCTTCCCTGTCATGTTGATAATAATAATACGTAATTGAGTGCGTTCGTGAAGGTCACTGGCATGACAAGCCATCCTGGACATATAGCTTGGTAGACAGAGGTCCTTCAGCGCAGGTAGCGAGCTCCGTTGAAAGCCACTGCCCACCGTGGCATGCATCCGGCATAGCTATCCGTGTTTCTTCCTAGGCCGGAACGGTCCCGTGGCCTCGGGATACCGTCCGAAGAAACAATTGCCCTTGTCGACAAGTTGTCCATGACCGTGCTAAGTTAATTTGTTATTTCAAGGTACCTCTTATAGTATCGTTGCGACAGTTATTTAATCGATTCATCCTTTCCTTAGCACGGTTCTATATGATTTTGATAATTGCAAGCACGATAATATTGTATGACAAGCATCTGTATAGTTCGTGTTCGTGGGACGTCGTGTGACCGTTCATCGGAATATCATTCATGTCGTTTCATTACCTCTAGCATAGCACATGTCTAGGATTGATAATGTATTAGAGAAGAGGGTCGAGGGAAGAAGGGTCAGCCACTCACCTTAGCACTTACTTGAGGCGAGAAACTGGTTGGCCGCGCTAGACGTTGCCTACGCGATCACCTGAAATCGCACAAGCAACCGATTAGAACACTGTGTTATTCAAGAAAATTCGATACGAATGCGAAGTTCGAAACGTAAGCCATGAAAACCATCGAAAACATTCACGAAAACGCATTCAGAAAACAAAGCCAAAACCAACGCAAGCGGCGTGAAAAGCAGTAACGGGAGGTCTCTCCCGACTCAGCCGTAGAGTCAATCCTTGAGGCGCAGCCCCTGAATATGGGACTTGGTTCCGAAGAAGCCATTCCATAACGGGGAATGGATCTTAATTCAACCGTTCCCGTTCGATCGATTCGATCGATTCCGACCTATCGGTCCCGACCGAGTCGATAGCAACAGTGTTCCTTTCTCGCGCACCCCGTGGACGAACAACGGGGCACGATGTAGGGACGGGGCACTATACCATAACCAACTAAGAAAAAGTTTCGTCCTCGAAACTTAAGAACATAACCTACCTCTACGAAAAAATGAAGGAAACTTCTCCTTCATCTCTGACTCGAGTTCCCATGTCGACTCTTCTGCCGCATGGTTCCTCCAGAGTACGCGGACGAGAGGGATCGCCCTATTCCGCAACAGCTTATCCTTGCGTTCTAAGATTTGAACGGGCTCTTCAACGTGGATAAGTCGGACTTTAGCTCCAGCTGGCCAAAATCCACCACGTGGCTAGGGTCGTGCACGTACTTCCGCAGTTGGGAGACGTGGAAGACATTGTGCACACCTTCAAGCGCCGGCGGTAGGGCAATTTTATAGGCTACTGGGCGACCCGCTCGGACTCAGCTTTCCCTTCGCGCCGAACCGAGTAACTCCTCGCATGGTCGACACCTTCAGGAATACATGATCGCCCACCAGGAACTCAAGCGGTCTTCGATGGGTGTCGGCGTAGCCCTTTTGCCGACTCTGTACAATCTTCAGTCTTTCCCGAATTAGCTTGACCTTTTCCACAGTCTGTTCCACCAGCTCCGGGCCGAGTATCTGCCGTTCCCCACTTCATCCCAGCAAATGGACGATCTGCACTTCCGGCCGTACAAAGCTTCATACGGCGCTATTTGGATGCTGGACTGATAGCTATTGTTGTATGCAAATTCCGCCAGCGGTAGGTGGACGTCCCAGCTTGATTTGAAGTCAATTGCGCAGAGCCGTAGCATGTCTTCGAGAATCTGATTAACGCGCTCCGTTTGGCCGTCGATCTGAGGATGGTAAGCTGAGCTGAACTGCAACTTGGTACCCAGCGCCGACTGAAGGCTACTCCAGAACCGCGACATGAACCGTGAATCCGATCAGAGACGATGGATACTGGAACTCCGTGCAGCCGTACTATCTCGTCAAGATAAATCTGCGCCAGGCGATCAACGCTCCAAGTAACTTTGATGGCAATAAAGTGCGCTGACTTGGTTAGTCGATCGACGATGACCCATACGTCGCTCCCCCGTGGTGTCTTCGGTAGGCCAACAATAAAGTCCATCGTGACATGATCCCATTCTACTCTGGAATGGCAAGGTTCTGCATCTCCCCGCCCGGTCGCTGATGCTCAGCTTTCACCTGCTGACAGGCCATGCATTGCGACACGAAGAGCGCCACATCTCTCTTCATCCCGTGCCACCAGAAGGTCGTGCGGAGGTCCTTATACATCTTGGTACTGCCTGGATGCAAGGTATATTTCGTATAATGCGCCTCCGACATTATCTCCTTTCGTAGTTCTGAATCATCCGGAACACATAGTCGGCCATTCATTCTCAGCACGCCGGTCTTATCTTCCGCAAAGTCGGTCGCACTACCTGTCGAAATTCGCTCGCACACTTTCTTCAGGTATGGATCATCCTTCTGAGCGGCCATGATCTTTTTCAGCAAACTCGGCTCTAACTGCAGCTGCGCCAACCGTATATCCCTGAATCGAACCCGGAGATCGATGCCCATTTCTTCTAGATCTTGTAGTAGTCTGCGGTTGACGGATAGCGCGGCAAGATATTTTCGACTTAGAGCGTCCGCCACAACATTTTCCTTACCCGGAGTGTAGTCGATCGTCAAGTCATAGTCTTTGATCAGTTCGAGCCAGCACCTCTGTCGCAAGTTCAATTCCTTCTGGGTGAAGAGATACTTGAGGCTCTTGTGGTCGGTATAGATTGCGCACGCCACGCCATATAGATAGTGACGCCATAATTTCAACGCGAACACAATCGCCGCTAACTCCAAGTCGTGCGTAGGATAGTTCTTCTCGTGCGGCTTTAACTGTCTGGAGGCGAAGGATATCACCTTGTTTCGCTGCATGAGCACACATCCCAAGCCCTGGCCTGAAGCATCGCTGAATATCTGGAAACCCTCTGGCCCATCCGGAAGTGCGAGTATAGGTGCCGAAATCAGTCGCTGTTTTAGCTCCTGGAATGAAGCTTCACAGTCATCCGACCACTCATATACGACTCCCTTTTGAGTGAGGCGAGTCAGTGGCGATGCAATCTTCGCGAAGTCTTTCACGAAGCGTCGGTAGTATCCCGCCAAACCAAGAAAGCTTCGAATCTCACTAGCAGACGCATGCCGCTTCTAATCAGCAACAGCTTTCACTTTCTTTGGGTCGACTGCAATGCCTTCGGACGAAATGACGTGACCAAGAAAGGATACGCTGCTGAGCCAAAATTCACTTACTCTGCTTCGCGTACAACTCATGTTCTCGAAGTGTCTGGAGCACGGCCCGTAGATGATCTGCATGCTGCGCCCTGTCCTTCGAGTAGACGAGAATATCATTAATAAAGACTACCACAAATTTATCAAGAAGGGTTGAAATACCCGATTCATCAGATCCATGAAGGCGGCAGGAGCGTTCGTCAGGCCGAATGGCATCACCAGGAACTCGTAGTGGCCGTAACGAGTGCGAAAGGCGGACTTTTGCACGTCGTCTGACTTGATCTTGAGTTGATGATAGCCTGAGCGGAGATCAATCTTCGAAAATACCGAGGCGCCTTGCAGTTGATCGAATAGGTCGTCTATGCGGGGCAATGGGTACTTGTTCCGGATGGTGGCCTTGTTCAGCTCTCGGTAATCGACGCACAGACGCATGGACCCATCCTTCTTCTTCACGAACAATACGGGCGCTCCCTACGGTGAAACACTAGGCCGAATAAACCCTTTATCGAGTAACTATTGTAGCTGGACCTTGAGTTCCTTCAGCTCGGCTGGAGCCATTCTGTACGGGGCCTTGGAAATCGGTCGAGTATCGAAAAATGTATCGATGCTGAACTCGATTTCTCGATCGGGGGGCATGCCGGGTAGCTCGTCCGGGAACACATCGGAGAATTCTGCCACAACGTCGGTCTGACCCGCGTTTGCACCATCCTGTCGCATGTCTCGGACGGACGCCAGATAGCCTTCGCACCCAGAATGCAGCATCCTCCGAGCAGAAATCGCCGAAATCAGCATACAGGTCGACGACGCCTCACCACACGAAAAGCAGAATTCAGGCACTCCAGGAATGCGGAAGGTGACCGTCTTTCTAGCGCAGTCTATGGTTGTGTTGCACGGCCCGAGCCAATCCATTTCCAGAATGATATCGAAGTCCTTCATGTCTAGGACTATCACGTCAAGACCGATCTTTTGACCGCCGATACAGATAATCCCGTCGGCGCAGGCTAAATTAGTGAGTATCGGTGTGCCCGAAGGTGTGCTCACGCTAAGGTCGAGATCTAGTGATATTATCGGAAATTTGTGCTCGGCGGCAAAGTCCGCCGATATAAAACTATGTGAAGCACCTGAATCAAATAGTACACGAGCAGGCACATTATTGAAACTAAGTATACCTGTCACGACCGTATCTGAAGCAAGCACTTCATCTCGAGTCATGGCATAGACGCGGCCCTGGGCATTGGGGCGACGGTCTTGGCCATTTTGTGGTGCGGGTTGAGGTGCTCGAGGCGCCGGAACTTGATTCCCCGGACGGTGCTGTGGATGCTGAGGCGCGTCCAAGTTGTTTCTTCTACGCTTCGGGCAATCTCCATGAAAGTGACCCCTTTTTTCCGCAAATGAAACATCCGCCATTTTGAACTTCACAGTCGACGGCGAGATGTCCGTTCCGGTTGCATTTTGTGCAGTGAGGTCCCTGGTTCCGCACCTGTTGTCCGCCCTGGTGCCCGTTGTTCGGACGCTTGGTCACGTTGTTTCCTCCCGCGTGGCTTGGGCGTTTGTGATTGTAGGTATGCACAGCGCCGGCAGCACCTGGAGGATATTGGCGTTCAAGGCGGAGGGCGTGGTTGAGAGACTCCCCCATCGTTTTGTATTGTGGAACGGACACATGGGCGTAGATGGATGGTCGTAGACCCACTTCAAACCGTCGAGCACGACTCGCCAGGGAGGGCAAGAATTCTCCAGCAAACTTGGCTAACTTGTTGAACTCTGCCGCGTACTGCGCACCGTCATTTCCCCTGCCTTAGCTGCATGAATTTATTTTCCTTCTCTTGTCGAACGGCTTCGGGGAGGTACTCGATCTCGAACGCCTCGCGGAAGGTGGCCCAAGAAATTGCCGTTGTCTCGTCGTCGCGTCTGATCGCTCGCTTTTTGCACGGCCCACCAGTCGTGCGCGTTCGACTGGAGTAGAAGTTGAGCGCATGCGACTTTCTTGGACTCTTCAACGCCCAGCAGCTCGAACTTGTCTTCCAGTTCCTGAGTCGATCGCCAAGGACGGATCTTCCGTGCCGTTGAAGGAAGTACGGCAACTCTTTGTGAATTTCGACACGTCGAAGTTAGAACTTCTCGGTGCTGCATGTGTAGGCTCGGGTGCCTCCGGATCGACTTCGCTTTGTCTGACCGCAGGCTCGGTTACGGCATGGGTTGTCGCGGAGTTGTTGTTGTTGTTGGCCACCACCGTCTGAACGATCTGCTGGAGAGTATCAAGCTGCTTCTGCTGCAACTTGAATTGTGCTTCGAATCGGGCCTCGAACTGAGTTTGACGTGCCTCCGCCTGCCGTCGATGTTGCTCATTCTGGCGTTGACTCTCCTCAGCTTGTCGTTGTTGCGATTCCAGCATGCGCAACATCCGCTCCATGGCATCGTTCGAGGGTCCGGGTCTCGAGCTACTCGAGCCGCTCGAAGCACTTTCTTCGTTCGCCGCCACGTTCACCGACGTGCCTTCTGGATTTTGGAGGCAAAATATATTAGTCACCAAACTTATTGCGGGCTCACTCGTATGGAACGACATATCTCATCGACACGTGACCAACGATTTTGAGACTAAAAACTCGACACTGGAGGCCAAGGACGTAAAGCCGTGCTCTGATACCATTATGTCACGCCCCGATTCGATA
The DNA here is from genome assembly GCA_029216955.1 of Iris pallida. Taxonomy (NCBI): domain Eukaryota; kingdom Viridiplantae; phylum Streptophyta; class Magnoliopsida; order Asparagales; family Iridaceae; genus Iris; species Iris pallida. The sequence continues at coordinate 10,164,616 of JANAVB010036020.1, forward strand.
GAATCGATAGTCGTCCCCCCGTGATGCCGTGCAAGCCTAAGTTGCGCTTGCATAAGGCGGTTCATAAGGTTATCCGAAACAACAACATATTTAAGATTACGCAGAAAATTGAACACATTGATTTATAAAAGGGAACTTGCATTTTCATTGATAATAGTAGGTTACAGACTCGATTACAAAAGAGGCCTCGCGGCTTACAACCGACATCGATGAGATAGTCATTCCATACATTTACATCCCTTTTTACAAACATCAAAATGACTCTCTAAGACCTGGAATCGGCGAGAGTTTGTGACTCATGATGCAGTTGGGTCGGAGTCTTCAAAATGTTGCAGAGCTAGCCTTCGCTCTAGCAGGGCTTCAAAAGAAAGGAGCGTCGCCTTCAGTTCTTGGCACGCTATCCTGGTCCCGAGTACCTGTTGAGAGCGAGGGTCAGCACTTTACACTTTGTGCTGGTGCGTGGCAATTTAAATCCCGTGCTCTCATTTGTTGAAGAATTCAAGTGAGCGTGCATGCAAATATTTAATGAAGTTGCTAGCCATCCTACTCAATTCAAACTTATATTTGAAAGCACAACCGAATAATGACGATAGATCTTACCCCCGCAGAGCGCGCCGTCGTAGCGTAAACTTACCATGTTCTTCTCTGTCATGTTGATAATAATACATAATTGAGTGCGTTCGTGAAGGTCACTGGCATGACAAGCCATCCTGGACATATAGCTTGGTAGACAGAGGTCCTTCAGCGCTGGTAGCGAGCCCCGTTGAAAGCCACTGCCCACCGTGGCATGCATCCGGCATAGCTATCCGTGTTTCTTCCTAGGCCGGAACGGTCCCGTGGCCTCGGGATACCGTCCGAAGAAACAATCGCCCTTGTCGACAAGTTGTCCATGACCGTGCTAAGTTAATTTGTTATTTCAAGGTACCTCTTATAGTATCGTTGCGACAGTTATTTAATCGATTCATCCTTTCCTTAGCACGGTTCTATATGATTTGATAATTGCAAGCACGATAATATTGTATGACAAGCATCTGTATAGTTCGTGTTCGTGGGACGTCGTGTGACCGTTCATCGAATATCATTCATGTCGTTTCATTACCTCTAGCATAGCACATGTCTAGGATTGATAATGTATTAGAGAAGAGGGTCGAGGGAAGAAGGGTCAGCCACTCACCTTAGCACTTACTTGAGGCGAGAAACTGGTTGGCCGCGCTAGACGTTGCCTACGCGATCACCTGAAATCGCACAAGCAACCGATTAGAACACTGTGTTATTCAAGAAAATTCGATACGAATGCGAAGTTCGAAACGTAAGCCATGAAAACCATCGAAAACATTCACGAAAACGCATTCAGAAAACAAAGCCAAAACCAACGCAAGCGGCGTGAAAAGCAGAGCAACGAGAGGTCTCTCCCGACTCAGCCGCAGAGTCCATCCTTGAGGCGCAGCCCGCTGAATATGGGACTTGGTTCCGAAGAAGCCATTCCATAACGGGGAATGGATCTTAATTCAACCGTTCCCGTTCGATCGATTCGATCGATCCCGACCTATCGGTCCCGACCGAGTCGATAGCGACAGTGTTCCTTTCTCGCGCACCCCGTGGATGAACAACGGGGCACGATGTAGGGACGGGGCACTACAGTACTAGCGACCATTCTCCTATCCGGGTTGGTCTCTGTGAGAGACCCACTTTGAGGGCGATGCCGTTTCGGTATAACAACAGCTGGTATCTGTCGGCAGGATATGGGAGGTGGTTATGGGAGAGATGCAGCACTTCCGGGAAGGCATGGCCCAGTTCCGCATGGTTCACAAGCTCAAGCAGCTCAAGCGGGTCATCAGGGGGTGGGTGAAGACGAGACCGCGGACTTCTCTGGCGGATAAGGAAGCCGAGCTTCGGGACACTCAGGTGGCCCTACAAACTGACATTCTGAACGGGGAGCTGCGGCTAAGGAGAAGATCCTGATTGAGGAGGTCAGCATCATGAGACTGCAGGAGGAGATCAGTGCGGTACGAGGGCTAAATGCACTTGGCTCAAAGATGGAGATCGGTGCACCAAATTCTTCTATGATGTGATCCGCACCCGTCAGCACCGGAACAACGTTCCCAGACTTCTAAATGCTGAGGGGCGTCTTGTAGGAGACCCGGTGGAGATTCAGGAGGAGGCCGTCAGATTTTACACTGACTTATATCAACAGACAGACTACTCTAGCACGTTCCCTGCTCTTGTCACGAAGAGACTGGTGACCCGCCATGGGAACAGTCTGCTTTTGGCACCGGTGAGGATGGAGGAGGTGGAAGACATTGTGATGAAGGCTAATCCCAACAAAGCTTCTGAGCCTGATGGCTTCTCTTCAGGGTTCTTTAAGCGACACTGGGATGTGCTTAAGGCACCTGTTCTGGCAGCGGTTCAGGAGTTCTTTGTGGAGGGCCTGCTTCTGAAGGGATGAACCACACATTCTTGACGCTGGTTTCTAAGAAGTAGGGAGCGACCTCACTTGCAGATTTTCGGCCCATAGCTTGCTGTAATTTTCTTTACAAGATTATCACTCATCTTATGTGCAGGCGTATGGAGGGGATTATGCAGGGATTGGTGTCCCAGAATCAAGCAGCGTTCATCAAGGGCCGGTCGATAGCGGAGCACAGCCTGCTAGCTCACGAGATGGTGAGGGAGTTCGCAAACCTGGGGGATGAAGGCTTGTGTGGAACTTGACCTCTGGAAAGCATATGATACGGTCAATCGGGACTTCCTGTGTCACTTGATGCTTGCCATGGGGTTCGACGAGAGGTGGGTTGCGAGGGTGAGGGAGTGCATTTGCTCCCCTACTTTCTCAGTCCTCATCCAGGGCACGCCGCATGGCTATTTAGTAGCAACAGGGGGTTGAGGCAGGGCGACCCCCTCTCCCCGTATCTATTTACCTTGGTGATGGAGTACTTTACTTGTATGATGGATACGACAGTGCATAGCAAGAGGATCGTTCCCCTTTTCGGTTGGTGAGTCCAGTTGTATCCTTTGATTTATGCTGACGACTTATTAGTGCTACTCCAGCCTTCCATGCGGGGAATGAGAGCGCTCTCTGACATTATGGAGGAGTTCGGACGGCTTTCTGGGCTCCAGCTAAACCGGAAGAAGAGCATAGTCTACTTCAGCTCCCGGTGTACACTTCAGGAGGAGAGAGCCTTCGCTTTAGGAGTGGACAGGGGCGAGCTCCCAGTGAAATACCTGGGGGTCCCGCTGACGGTCAACTATGCCCGAGAGCAGGATTGTCACAGCTTGGTGGACTTTGCTCAGAGGAGAGTGGAAGGCTGGCAAGCGGCGGGACTATCATTTGGCGGACGGATTGAGTTGGTGCGTTCGGTTATTGCAGGCATCACGATGTTCTGGCTCCAGTCTATCCAGATCCCCGGCTACTATTCGGAAAGTGGAGGCCATTTGTGCTAACTTCATCTGGAGGGAGAGATACATGCGATATCCTGGGACCAGTTATGTCGGCCTCGGGAGGAAGGAGGAGTTGGGTTGAGGCCTCTCCATGCGGTTAGGAAGGCAGCTTGTTTGAAGATGGCCCGGAGATTCATCAAGGGGGGTCGCTCTGGGCGGATTGGATGACGAACAGATACCTGAGGAGGACCAACTTCTGGGCCTGCAGGATAGACAACAATTTCTCGTCACGTTTAAGGCCATCCTGAGGTGTAGACTGGTGCTCCAGACCGCTATCTGCAGGCACATGAAGGATGGGACGACTACCGACCTTTGGCTAGATCCTTGGTTGGGTTCCAGATCCCTACTCGAGATATTGGGAGGGCAGCTGGACAGAGAAGCGGGCAGGGGGCTCACATGTAGTCGGATCATCAGAGATGGAGTTTGGAGGCCAGAAGGATATCCATATACTGCTCAGCTTGCCGAGGAGATCCACCTTGTTACTATTGACGCTAGCCAGGCGGAGGACTCATGGAGCTGGGCCGGCCCAGGTTTGGGGGCGGGTCAGGTCTATTTTGTTTTCGTAGCTGCTACGACTTGGTTCGGACCCACCACGACCGGGATGAGAGGTGGACTTCATATGGGGCAAGGACGTTGCACGGAAAATACAACTATGTGCATATCGTCTTCTCCGGGGTAACTGATGACGAGACAGACTCCTCCGGTTTGGGATGCAGATTCCGGATGCCAAATGTGTGCTATGTAATGAGAAAAATGATCTATGGGACATCTCTTCTTTGTTTGTCCGATGACCTGGCACATTTGGACTGAGCAGTGTGCACAGCTGAGAGGAGGAGTTGGGGTGGATCGAGATATCCGGAGCATTCTCAGCTGGATCCGAGATCACAGAGGCCGGGATCCGGGGTGGGCTAGAAGAGCTAGAGTTCGTCTTGTTGCGTCTGTTTGGCACATCTGGAAGGAGCGGAACAGACGTATCTTTGAGGACTTGACTACCCCCCTATTGGAATTCTACATAATATAGAATTCGATATCTGTAATGACCCCATAATATTTATTTGGGCATGGAGAGTTGTGATGTTGTACTTTAATACCTTTTCCGCTATATGCGAGGAATAAATTCACCCTTATTCCAAAAAAATATATATTTTGTATAAAGAAAAGAATATGACCCTTCTTAAAATATGGTTTTGCAGATTCAATCATCAGAGAATAACAGAGATTCACTTAACTGGCATAAATGGAGGCATTAGTCATTATTACTTCACTAAATTTTCCTTGGTACCCTTTACGTAGTAAATTACTTTCTTTTGTTGCAGGTTAGAGAAAAACGAGCAGAGTTAGAAAAATTAAGAAAAACTTTTACTCGGAGGGCATCAGAATTTTTGATAGATTTTTTTGCCACTTTGGTGGATTTGTTGTTGAGTGATAACAGCTTCTATTCTCAGGTAATATTTTTTTTTTCATTGCTTGTTTCTGTATCAATTTAATCCTACATTTCACTGTGCTGTAAACTATAGTCTGAGGTTTTCCTCTCGATGCATCCAGCGAGGTCAACTAAAGAGGCCTGACCATGCAGAGTTGAGGTTCAGATGCAGAAGTTATGCTAGGCTGTTGCAGCAATTAAAGGTTCTTTCCGTTTGAGGATCTGTCTTTTGAACAAAGTTTGTTACTTTTGGTGTCTCTAATTTGTTGTTGACCTTGCACTCAGAGTCTTGACAAGAATTGCATGGGACCTATAAGGAAAGCTTACTGTCATGCCCTCAATCTGCTACTTCGCCGAGAGGTCAGTAAGAAAACTGATGATCTTAGGCATGCTTTTTTCTCTTTTTTCACACATACAGAGACATGACAAACATACCATACTGTGCAGAAGAAGATAACTTTGGCACTTTAGGATTGTCCCTATGTTCCACCTAACTTTCTAGATGTACAAATGCAAGTGGCTTTTATGAAAAATATGTATGAAACAGACAGTAAACTTCTCTTTTTCATATCCATATCCATCATGTTGTTATCCAAGTCTTGTTAATCAGTCTCATGTGCTGGTAAAGTTTGCCAGTTACTTGTGTGTGTGTGGTCTGCAAACATCGTGAGCCCTATGGCCCCCACTTATTATGGGGGGTTAACATTGTTGCTCATACCTATGCCATTATTTATTTTGATCTTTCTAGATGGAATATTTGAATGAATGTAAAACCAGACAAGAATATCAATGTAAAGGCTGTAGTATCCTTGACTTGAACACTTGATAGTATCAAGTATCGTAATTTTAATAGAGGTTACTGTGTGTCATTGTAAATGGTAGCCTACTTTGCATTTCCTGTTTTGCAGGCTCGAGAATATTCCAATGAACTTCGTGCTAGTACTAAGGTACCAAGAAGTCCGATAATTTCACTTGAAATTTTCGGAGGCTCAAATCAGGCAGCAAATAGTGATACTTCTACTATTTCTGAAGCATATTCAAAGATGCTTACAACTTTCATTCCTCTCCTAGTAGATGAGGTAATATGGCTTGTTCTCTGATGCATATTTTAATAAATTTAAGTTCATAGTATATGGGTACTGAAACTTATTTTGATATTTTATACCACAGAGTTCATTTTTTGCACATTTTATGTGTTTTGAAGTCCCGACAGTCGTTGGTGCTAATACTAATGACTCAAAAGATGACAATCCAAGTCATACCCATTCTGAAGGCAATGATGTTGAACTTATTATCATTTTTGTTTACTTTATGAATTGAACTTGGCATATCAAGTTCTAGATTTTAGAGTTGATATTCAATTCCATACTTTGTTTTGCATATTTTTCTGGATGACATAATATCTTGTATTTTTTTTTTCAGGTAATAATGCTGCTGAGTTGGGAAGCTTAAACGAGTCGCTCCAAGAGTTGCTTGATGGTATCCAGGTCAAATTTTAGTAACCTTTTGCAAATTAAGGATGATTTACTTAGCTGATTGGGATAAAACAGTATTACTGTGCAATCTAGAAAACTAGTAGCAGAATTTGGTGTCCTCCATATGCACTCAAAACTTTTTCTCCTTTAACTTAGTTCTCTATTTATATCCTTTTAGGAAGACTTCTACGCACTGGTAGATTGGGCATACAGAATTGATCCTTTACGCTGCATCTCAATGCATGGAATTACAGAACGCTACCATTCAGGACAAAAAGCTGACACTGCTGGATTTGTCCGTTTATTACTTGATGACCTAGAGACTCGTATTGCAATGCAGTTTGTAAAGGTTTTCATTGGTTACTATCTTATATTTTTATGTGGTTCTCTTTCTTCAGGGAAACTGATACTCATCTCCAAATTTAATTGTTTGTCATCTTTGCAGTTTGTTGATGAAGCTTGCCATCAGATTGAGAGGACTGAACGCAGTGTGAGACAGATTGGAGTTCTAGCATATATCCCAAGGTTAATGTAGTCAATAAAAATGCCATAGCATTAGTTAATTGAGTTGAATATTTCTAAGGCCTGTGTTTGTCTTTGGGACTTCCCTAGGAGTTGGAGATTAGTCCAACTAAGTTTATTCCATTTATTGTGCTATTTTAGGTCCCTATTGAACCATTCTCAACAAACTACCCAAGGAAGAAGGTAGGTTGATCTACCTTCCAATATCCTTGTAGGTATTATCCCAAGGCCCTCTCTTGCTTATAATTACCATAATTAGGACTTCAGCACCAACAGGAAGGTTGACATCAAGTTGATAGACAGTCATAAAAACTATGCCAATCTTTTGTAGAACTTTCCCTTGCTCCCTACCTAACCCCATCCTGATGGGGAGGGCTTGGATGAGTGTTCTTAAAGTTAGTAACATGGAGCAGTTGTTTGTTAGAATTGTGAGGCCAAATGGAAAATATTATTCCTTGGAGAAATATTCCATGAATTCCAAAGTTCTTTCAGAAGTAGAAATTTTGAATACCCTTATCACAGGCAACTTCATCTCTGTCTCAAGTCTCACCCTATCCAAACACTTCTAGAAGGCATTGGTTTCTTATTCAACAAACCAGGCAAAATCAGAACAAAGCATGAGTTGTATATCTATGTATGATACTCAACATAGGAATAAGTCACGACTTGTATATTCAGGTTACATTGTGTGCTTACTTTCCTGAGTATATTGCGTTATCAATCCCATTATATTGGTTTCGCTAAGTGATGGCAAATTACTGCATCCACACTGAAAATGTATATTAGTTGTAACCTTTTGTCATTGATGTTGAATAAAGGAGATTCAAGTAGAACTCTCCAACATGTTTCTTAGTTATAGGTGGTTGGGTATAAAGTGCTTCTTTAAGGTTTCTTCGTTTCAGTGAGAGACCAAAAGTCAGCAATTAGCTGCTCTAATTAAGTGGTATTTTTACTTGTTATCGAGTAATTTCTTTAGCTACTCAAGTGACATTTTAGTATGTATTGGTTATTCTATTCTACTTCCCATACATCAATTTGAATTTATTAATAGCATTATTAGTTTGATTCTTTTTCATCGCATTGAGATTTTTTAAACTCAACTATGCAGATGGGTGAATTTCTTGTCATGTAATGCTGAAAAGTGAATATATGTCAGTTTTGTTTTAGCTTTCATTGATGTTACTTTTGTTCATATAAAGGATGGGATCAAAGTTCCCAGCAAAATTTCATTCATTAAACAATATATTCAGTAGTACAAGATAACTACTATGGACAATTACTAGATACAAAAGGTCAAAGTTGAGAAGATAGGATAGGAACGTCTGTGAATGTATGTACGGGTATACTAATTTTAGCATATGTTTCTTCTTAAATAGGTTTGCTGTTCTTGCGACGCGTATGGAGCAATATATACAGGGTCAGTCGAGGGATTTGGTTGACCAAGCTTATACAAAAATTGTGAGTACTAATTGCTCTCTTGTCCGGCACTATGGTATTAGCCATTAGCTTTAGTTTTATTTTATATGATTTTACTTGATTTGAGCATGACTAAATTAAGAATCAGACTAAACCTAACGTGAACCTGTCCCGCAGTGAGCAAGACATGAAAACTGTACCTATGTAATTTCCATGGGTCTGGTCCACTAGGATCGACACACACGCTCTAGTCTCAGTGGGCTAGGTTTGAGGAGGCCTCTGGAACATCTAAGTCTAACTCTGATCTGATCTATAACACCTACATTTGGTAGCCCATGTATCCATTTGCAATCAGATCTAGAGTTATTTGTATTTACCCCCTCCCAATTGCTAATCATATCTCCACTACCCCCCCCCCCCCCCCCCCCCCCCCTCAACCCTTCTTCATAATCTGTTAATCGTAGTTGTAGTTAAACCCCCCCCCCCCTCAACCCTTCTTCATAATCTGTTAATCGTAGTTGTAGTTAAACCACCCCCCCACCCCCCCCCCCCCCCCCCCCCCCCCCCCAAAAAAAAAAAAACAAAAAAAAAGAAAAGAAAAGAGAAGAAGAAGAAGAAGTGCCTATTTTTTTGAGAATTGGGTGTGTGTGTGTGGTAGTACTAATTAAAATAAAAATGTGGGGGCGTTGCATGTGATGTCAAACCTTATGTCGTGTACACAATATGTAGAGGTTAATCTTTATGAATCACTAAATATGAATTATATCTAAGCCTACATTTGGTAGCCTGTCTCCATTTGCAATAAGATCTATGCTGTATGTGATGTCAAACTTTATATCATGTACAATATGTTATAGGGTTATTCTTTATGAGTTGCTTAATATGAAGTACAAATCTACATCCAAACATCCCATGTGGGTCACCTCTGTTAATCGCTCTTTTCTTACATGTTACAACAAGCCAAGCATATCCTATGTGCATAGTGAACATTGTCACAACAAAAGAGTTTATCATTGTACGAGCATCAGAGTATACAGATTTATGTTCATGTTATGTCAAACCTTATACATGTACATAATATGCTATAGAGGTTATTTTTATGAACCACTAAGTACAAGGATAAATTCAAACATCCCATGTGTCACCTCTATTAATCCCTCTTTTCTTACAACACGCAAACCATATCCAATTTGCATAGAGAACATTGTTACCACAAGAGTTTCCCAATACACGTATCAAGGTTTACAGAGTTCAATTGAATGTAACTATCCAAATGTTGTATCACTGATTGTCTTAGCTGTTATGAACTGCTAGATAGTTGCAAAATATCTTCTGCTTTTTTACTAGGCAATTAATCTAGTAGTTCTAGTTTTACTGCTCTTTGTTACGACCTCTGTTCTTGTATACAAGTGTGCATGTAAACCAGGTTAACTGCATATCCTGCGATAATACCATTTAAAAATAAAATTAAATCTCGACAATATTTATTTATAGTAATCTCCAGACTGTTTACTAAAACTGCCTTTTCTATTATTCGATATATGATATTTAACTCGGTGATGAAATAAATAATTATTATCCGAGACCATGATATTTGCAACATTATGTATGCATATTCTCTACATTCCAACCGGTAATAAAAACATCTAATATCCAAGCTTCAGTGGTATGTTTATATATTTATGAGAAAAGCCAGCAAAAGCCATCTAGTTTCATTTAATATACTGAAGGAAAGGGAACATAAAGTGCAAGATAAGGGACTCAAAATGTTCAAAAGAAGTGTTCAAAAGAAGTGTTTGTGGGCTTTCATAATTTTGGCATCAACTGCAATTGTTAAAAAAATGGGTAACTTCCACCCACCTCTACACTCTCCTGGATAAGAGTTTCAAGAGGCTTGTTGGTTGGAATTTCCAAAAACTTGACTTCTAGGCTTCTAGCAGAATCATTAGCACTGAGGCAACACCATTATCTAGCTAGGTTCCACCAATGGCTCTAAGGAGGGAAGGGAGATACAGCAAGTTGGAGTGTTGGGAACAGTCAATATTGCATATAATATGTTTAGAACTATCTCTATGTTATATGCATTTCTCAAAAACTATAAATCCCTTTATTCCAGGTAAGGAAACCATTGTGAAGGAGAAAATATGCCACTGTAATAGAGCTTTGACCTAGAGAATCCCTGGCCAAGATACCTACTTACATATGAGAGGGGATCAAGATCATAAAGCACTGAAATTGAACTTCTAATGGGAGAAGACTCATTTTGGCTGGAGCTAGGGGGGACAGCAGTGCATATATAAGGTATTATTACTCAGAAGTATAGATTACCAAATTTACCATCTACAGTAAACTATGTCCGTAATGTATCTAGTTATATTATAGAATATGATTTAATGAGGGTACATTTCAAGGGTATCAGAGTAAGTCGTAAACTCGTACACTGCTGTCAGCAACCTCCTTTGTCAGGCTTCACGGCTACTGGGGAAGATGAGATATCAGGGATGGCACTGGTGGACTGGCTAATTTAGTAATTACATTATAGCAATATATAACAAATAAGGTTCGTCTTCGAGGTGACGGCTTTCTTTCTTTCAACTTATCTCATTAATCCCTACTTCTTTTAATAAAATATTTGGTAATGGATATCAAAATAACTTGAGAACTTAGAGAAGCCTGACTTCTCAAACCAAGTTAGAAGGGAAGAAAGTATGGACCTATTTTGATTCATTATCCATCTATATGTGTGCTTGTGAGCCACAGAGAAAGGCATGACCATTCTGAAAAGAGATCTGCATTATCAATCACAAAGATTTCTTTGTTAGTATTTTAATTGCAAAAGATATCATAGACTCTCCAAGGATATAGTCAGCCGGCTGCCAAACCCACAGGTGTGATGCTTTTAGAAGCCAAGAGAACGGTTTAGTTTCTAATTTCAATCTGAAAGCCATATTTGGTCTAAGCTACTCATAGGTACTACATACAATATTTCGTTTACAAGTTCGGTAGTCCTATACTCCAATCCAGAACGACCACAACATGCAAAATCACCAATACCAATACTCAAAGATTGTCCTGTCCAATACCAATACTCAAAGATTACCACATTTTAAACCATGGAACGATGTACCTGAAACTTTACACGAAATGTTTTCATACAAAAAAGTTTAGTGCTCTAAATCAAGATCAGATAATATGCTTTAACCTACTAAAGTTTCTTATTTGTTCATCTCTTTGCTTATACATGAAACTTATCTGTACCTTTCCCCTTCCATACGAAAATTTAAAATATGATCCTATTCTCATACTTTCTTAGGAAGCAAACTTGTTGAAGATCTTGTTATCTCCTATAATTTCTTCGAAATTCATTCCTATTATTAATTAAAGCTGATTCATAGAAAATCCAAGTATTAGGAAGGCATTGTATTTGTATTTGGGCTCACTGACAATATTGTGAATTTAAGTTATTCAATGTGTTTCTTACTTAAAAATGATTCTCTCTTGCTACAGGTCAGTATAATGTTTGTGACTTTAGAGAAGATTGCACAGAGTGATCCAAAGTATGCTGATATTGTACTTTTAGAGAACTATGCTTCTTTCCAGAACAGGTTATCAAGATTTGCGTTTCATTTATTACCCTCTCATTTACGAAACATTGGTTGTTATTGTTGAGATTGACAGGACTATATCCAAACATATTACATTGAAACAATGTTCACTAACTAGAAGAGTTTATCTCCATTGCAGTTTTTATGACTTAGCCAACGTTGTTCCTACACTTGCTAAATTTTACCATCAAGCAAGTGAATCTTATGAACAGGCTTGCACACGCCATATCACTATGGTCATTTTTATTGTATGTGCCCCATCTTTTATACTGTGTTATCTTGCTTCCTAGAATACTGTTAATCGTGCTTTTCAATTAGGTATTTGTTCGACTCAGTTACTTTCCTATTTAATGTCGTAAGTAACATTTTTGAAAATGTTCTAAATGGTTTTTTTGCAGCAATTTGAAAAAATGTTCCAGTTTGCACGTAGAATTGAGGATCTGATGCAGACAATGACACCTGAAGAGGTTAGTGAAACATGAAGTCTTGCTTGTACCTCTAAAACATAGCTGTAAGAACTCCAAAAGGAACTCCTGTTAGGGATAACATAGGACAATGCCTACATGTAATAGTTATTTTATGTTTAAGTAAATGATCATAGTGAAGTGCACTCGGTTCTTTGGATGAAGAGTTGCAATTTCCTTAAAACAATCCCTTTAGTTATTAACTCTATTAGTGAAAGTGAAACGGTTTTGAGGACAAGTAATTTCTCATCGTAAAATTAATAGTACTGTGTTTACATGTTACACATGGGCAACATTGTGCAGTTTATTCATTCTTTCCTTGTTATGTGTATTATGCATGTTCATAATCTGGATTAGCAAGTTAAACATACAAAAACATGTACTGTATTTTACAGCTTATGTATACATACAAAAACATGTAACGTCCCAGTCCCAAAATACTTAGGATTAGGTACGTATCCATGTCAGCTGCATACATACGAAGTACACTCCAATATATGGAAACCTTGTATGTATACATAAGCTGTAAAATGCAGTAGAACCATAATAACTAAATCTCATCCACTAGATAAATAAATGATATAAAGGCAACTTTGAATTTGTTATGTATACAATCGTTGGGCGGAGACAAAGTCCACTACCAACTATCTCAATTAAAATGTACAAAGAAGTGATCGATAAAATAACGAGACGAACCAAGCGCAATCGTCTTCGAAAGAATGGAGAAGATCACGGTCTTGGCTAGAACACCTGCAAAATCACAGAAGCACACACCTGGAGAGATAACCAGGTCCTCAGAGGGACGTAACAAGATACAATAAACATGCCATATAAATACTGAATATAAATATACCACGATCAAAGAAAGTGACAAGATATAAATAAGGTAATCTAACCAAACTAAAGTGAACATGCAGTTGAGAACAAACCTTCCGTCGCATGAGCCCTGGCTGTAAATGAGATCTGGTATAGTCCCCACTTGGGCACCAGTTACCTAAGCGCATGACGTTCAAAAACGACAGTGGCCAACCTGAGAGGCTCATACCCGTATCTCCAGCGGAGCTTCCGAGTTGCAAGGGAAGTGCAATCGAAGTCCATACGACAAGGAAATGTTCTCCCCACCCAATGTACCTATCATGTCGTATCTACGACCATGTAACACTACTAACCGTCAAGTCTTCTAATATACAACTATTGACAGTTAGACCTAATACATGCGCACTGGGGATCAGCCAACACGCAAGGACCTCTACATGCTACTCATCTCACACATCCTCGTGGTACAACTGTGGCAAGGTATATGCAATACACTACAAACGGTAGTCTCTTAACTCTAAGTCTATATGCAACCAAAGGATAATAACAAAGTACATCTAATATCACTGAGCAGACAGTAAATCAAGAACTGTAAAAACTGGAAATAAATGAACAGTGATATGTAATAAAATGCAAACTGAATATAAAGTCCCAGTCCCAAAATACTTAGGGCTAGGTACGTATCCATGCCAGCTGTATACATACGAAGTATACTCCAATGTATGGAATTCCGTATGTATACATAAGCTGTAAAATGCAGTAAAACCATGATAATACATCTCATCCACAACAATAAAAAATAATATTATAATCAACTCAAGGATTTGTCATTTATACATGTAGTTGGGCGGAGACAAATCCACTACCAACTATTTTAAAAGAAAGAAATATACAAGGAAATGATATCTAAAAATGACAAGACGAACCAAGGGCAATCATCTTCGAAGGAATGGATAAGATCATGGCCTTGGCTAGAACACCTGCGAAGGACAAGAGCACGCACCTGACGAGATAACCAGGTCCTCAGAGGGACGTAACAAGATACAATAAACATGCCATATAAATACTGAATATAAATTATGCCACAATTAAAGAAAATGACAAGACATAAATAGGTAACCTAACCATACTAAAGTGATCATGCAGTTGAGAAACAATCCTTCGACGCATGAGCCCTGGCTGTAAATAGGATCGACATAGTCCCCATATAGGGCACCAGGGGCCTACGTCCGTAACGTCCGAAGATCGTCAGAGGGCATCATGTGCAAGGGGCTACGTCCATAACGCTCTGGAAAACGTCAGAGGGTACCTGGAGCCTGCGTCTCCGGCGGAGTGCACAGGTAAGCAGGAAAGTGCAAAGAAGCCCATACGTCAGGTATTATTCTCCCCACCCAATGTACCTGTCAAGTCGTATCCACGACCATGTACCTCTACTAACTGCTAAGTCTCCTAACACGCCTCTATTAGCAGTTAGCCCTAACGCATGCGCATGGGGGATCAACCCACACGCAAGAACCTCTAAATGCTACTCATCTCACACATCCTCGTGGTACAACTATGTCAAGGTATATGCAATACACTACAACGGTAATCTCTTAACTCTAAGTCCATATGCAATCAAAGGATAATAACAAAGTACATCTTATATCACTGAGCAGACAGTAAATCAGAAACTGTAAGAACTGAAAATAAATGAACAGTGATATGTAATAAAATGCAACTGAATATAAACAGTATAATGGCAAGGTATCTTGCCTGATTCTGTGCTGTAAATATGAAACGTCGCTCCCGCGTCCACGCCTCCGGAACCCGACGCTCCTAGATAATTAATTAACTAAATTAAGTCACTACTTATGAAACTTACGACACGACTTAAATAGTCAAAGTAATGTGTTAAAATTATATTCAATCTCTCGTGGAACCATTTAGATCCATACAACCACACAGGTTCCACGAGACATCGAAACACAGTTTTAGGGTTCTAACTTTTAATTAGTCGGTTATGCCCCTACTTCAATAATATACTTAAAAATTATATAAAAATCATAAAAAATAATATTTAAACTAATTTTCTACAGATTTATCTCTGAAATTTCAGAATTAATATTTTTAAAGACATTTACGACTGGTTGATTACTAAGTCAGCTAGTCTACCCGAAACTCGCCCGTAACATAGTTAATGACTCAAAATTACTAAAATAACCAAAAATATATTTTAAATAGCAATAAAATAGTTTATTTCACAGAATAATATCAGAGGTATAAGTGTGTAGTTATACTACAAGTTTGGGACATTCTAGGTCAGCCGGTTATCCGAAATTAGCTAGTTTTGACCTACAATTTTCTCGACCAGATTTGAGTTGCTAAAATCATGGAAAAATACTTAAAAATCCTAATTTATGTATATGAACATACAAAAATTTCAGTTTTGAACGTAGGCACCAATAACTCATAGTTCCTTTATAATGGGATTAATTTTGATCCTACCGACACATGAATATTATGCCTATATTTTATGAAATCTTTATGGATGATTATACCTAACAAAAGCCATCAAAATATAATTTCTACAGAGTTAATAACATATTTTCTACAGAATTTTAGCAAAGGTTTTTAGAAGAAAGATTAGGGTTCTTACCAAAGATCCTTGCTAGAAAGGGTGATGATGACTTTTTTTCACCAAAGCTCCAATCTTTTCCGTTATTCTCGCTTGCTAATCCTCTCTTGGTGAGTATGGGAGAGTTGATAATGGCTATAGAGGATTGGATGGAGGAGATGGAGTTTTTAGGATTTGTTTTGAGGGGTTTCGTGGATGTATGGTGGAGGAGATGGATTTTTGTGAAGGATGGAGAGATGTGCAATGGAGGAGGTGATGTATGGAGGCTATGGGGAGTTTGTTGCTGCCGAAATTATGGAGAGGAAGGGGTTTTGGTCGGCCAAAGGTGAGGGAGAGAAAGATTTGGATTTGGTTAAGATTTGGGATAAGTTGGTATATTTAAACATATCCTTAAATGAATTTTAAGCAAATCTAGGATTTAAATCCTATTTAATTTGATGCATTCGGCCATGGGGGTTGCTTGGCCGAAATTATCATGGTGGGGGTCCACCTGGCATGATTTGGTTGTTTGGTGAGTTGGCAAGTTGATTGGATTGAGGATTTAAAAAGGGGTTTCCTAATATAGAAATATTTAATTCTATCTATATAATTACACTACAAAATCTGAATTTAATACAAATAAATGTAATTATTAATATTTATTAATGCTCAGCATGCCTACATAGGGTTGGGTTTGGCTTGGAAGAGGTTTGGGAAGGTTTTGTGCAACCGGGTCTCCTAAAAAGTCATAAAGGCTTTCTTAGCTAATTAATTAAATAAAAATATAACTTGTGCCATAATTTGAATGGTTAACATGCAAGAGATTACAATATGACCATGGCATTCCTAACATGGCTAGCATACTAGTTAAAGCACCCGACTACGCTAGGCATGCCATACTTTCTAGTCGTCTTGCATATTCAAACTCAACCATGGCTATAGTCCTTTTATATAATATAAATAAGATAAAAATAAATTAGAATTAAATAAAATCCAAAAATAATTTAAATATTCCTTTAAATTATAAGGGGTTTTACATCCTACCCAACTTATGACAATTTCGTCCTCGAAATTAAAAATAATCATAACATCAAGAATTGCGAGATTTCGTACGGAGGGAGAGTAGGTACGTCAAATCTTAGCTCAAGTTTTGAAATGATGGAGGGGTGGTTGTCATAGAAATTCCAATTGACCTCATATTCTACAAGATGGGGTATGCTTCCTTCCACTACTAAAATATCATATAATAGCGACGTAATTTAGCGACGACAAGAAATGACGTCGCTAGTTATGAAATATAGCGACAACTTTATATACACGTCGCAAAACGTCGCTGCCTAGCGACGTTCCGCGACAGGAGTTTACTACGTCGCTGAATAGCGACGTTCAGCGACATATTATTAGCATATGTTGCCAATTTTGCGACGTTTAGCGACTTCAACACTTGACGTCGCTAATTTTTTTTTACTTAGGGCACACCGTTTCCTTCTTTCCCCCTCACTCTCACTCGAAAATTCTAATTCCCCCCCCCCCCCCCCCCCCCCCCGCGACTTTCCCCCTAGGCACTAATTTAATATCTTGTTTAGGATGTTAGTATCCTAGAGTTAGATAGGTGAGTTAATATCTTAGGATACTAGAAGTTAGTATCCTAGATAGGTTAGTTAGTGTCTTGGATAGGTTAGTTAGTATCCTATTTATCCTAGATAAGTTAGTATCCTAAGTTAGATATCTTAGGGTAGTTAGATTATGCTAGTATCTTGAGGGTATCAAGATAATAGGATATTAGGATATGGGCTAGAAGTTAGTACCCTAAGTTAGTATCCTAAGTTAGTATCTTGGCTAGAATTTGGAATCATGGATAGTTAGATATCCTAGTATCTTAAGAGTGTCCTAGATTAGTCTATGGTAATAGGATACCCTATAGGGGGGAGGGGGCAGGGGACAGGACCCTAACCCTATTTCGAACACGACTCTGTGACACAGGATACAGGACACACACACACAATACATACATATATACCTATATATAGAAATACACATATGACCATATATACATGTATATATATACTCACACACTTACATACACACACAAATACATATATAAATATATATGTATACAATGTATATACACACAAATACACATATATATACAATCAAAAATCCATTTGAAATTCATTTTAAGAATCTGAAATGTTGACGATATATACCCAAGGTTCACAATATCGGTATCAGAATCGGTATCGGACTATTCCTATGAGTATTGGTATCGGCGATATCGGTAGGATAGAGATTTATTAGTTAGGATAGAGATTTATTAGTTATTTTTATAAACCGTGATATGTTAAATGCCTGCAGCTGTATCGTAGCTCAGGGATATGACTGAGAGGGTGACATGGTTGTCACATTAAGGGTCTTTGAGGAGGTGACATGTTGTGAACAGATATATCCTTATAGTTCTCCTACGTAATGTTGTGAACAGATATATCCTTATAGTTCTTTGATTGTCATCGGCAATTTCTGCCAAAAGATCATCCGTTCAGAAGGAACATGAATGCATTCCGTGCCGGCGTTGTAGAGAAGGGTGATCCACCGCCAAGGTGGTGCGGAGCCACGATATGGGAGGAGGTTAAAGATTTTCCAAGTGCTATCGAAGATCCTACAACTGGGTACAAGTGCGATGGATTTGGTAGAGATCATAACTGGACAAAGAGGAGCATATTCTGGGATCTGCCATACTGGAGTACCAATCTGATCAGACATAATCTTTTATTTATTGGCCCTATGGGTCCATTGACCGTTCTGTACACTGATTGTCATTATTATTTGACTCTGTTGGACATGTACGTTTGTTGGACATGTATGTTTGTGATATTTAATTTGTTGGTATTTTCATTGAGTACATGTATGATATTTAGTTGTAGACTGTTATGATGCATGGGAGACTGTTATTCATCTATTAGTTATAGACTGTTATGATGGAAGACTGTTAATTGTGATGATATCTGCGACGGGGATGACAAATATACCTACGCTGGGTTATAAGCGATAATCTGATATACAAAGGAGGTGCTGCCCAAATTTTAAAAAAATATAATGTGTATGTTTGTGATGATGTGTGTCTGTGTTTACAGTGAATGTGAAATGCAGTGATCGGAACCATCGACAGTTTCGATTCATGTTGTATGTTTTATCTTAGATAGAAAGAGCAATAGTTCAGGGTGTACTTCTGAGAGCTTTATTTTCACGTCATTCACTTTCTCGGGACGTCGTAAAGGATCCCGAGAAAGTGAAGGACGTGAAGAGGAAGCTCTGAGAAATGTACCCTGAAATGTTGCTCTTTCTATCCAAGATAAAACATAGAACAATAAGCGAAACTGTCGATGGTTCGAATACTGCACTTCACACACACTGTAAACACAGACACACAGCATAACAAAAATACCAAATATTTTTTTTAAATTTTTTTTATAATATCTGCGACGTATAGCGACGTTCTGCGACTTTTTGTGACGTCCTGAACACGTCGCTATACGTCGCAAAATAGTGAAGTAACGTCGCTATCCGTCGCTATAATGCTGACGTGTATATGACCACCTGAGAGCCAACGTCGCTACCGTTGTCGCTAGGCGTCGCTAATATGCTGACGTGGCTGCCATGCCATGTCATCATATGTAAAGTTTACGGCGTCGCTAAGTGGTCGCCCTACGTCGCTATACTGGCGACGTATGCTGACGTCGCTATCTGTCGCTCATATTAGCGACGTCTGGCGACACTAGAAGTGACGTCGCAACTAGCGACGAATTGCGACCAAATTGTAATCTGCGACAAGCCTATAAGCGACATCCATTTTTCGTCGCTAAATACGTCGCTAATAGAAATTAGCGACGTATTTGCCCTTTTTAGCGACGTACTCTGACGTCGCTAAAAGGGGTTATTTTAGTAGTGTTCCAGACTCTACCCAACTTATAGAAGTTGGCCACCCGTAAAGATCGTCATCATTACAAGACTTTGAGGAGGACAATTTCTAGGGAGGGGAACGAGAATAATGGACAATTTCTAGGGAGGGGCATGAGAATAATGGAGACTTTGAGGAGGACAATTTCTAGGTACGTCAAATCTTAACGCTTTTGTCACAGACACACACACACATATCTCTACCTACGGACCTAATGTTTTGTGGTGCATCCAAATGTGCAGACTAACCAAAGCAAGTTTATATGATTTTATAATTATTAGCACAGAAACAAAGAACATGTCCTTCTTTAAAAATCAATCCAAGTTCACTTTAGCTTACCTCTAGTCCTAGCGGTTCCTTTAACTTATTGCTCCTCCTTATTGGAGCACATATTAGTCTACGCTCCGTACAAAATCTAGAACCTCCTACTCTTGTAGGCTTCATTTTGACAATTCATTGATCATATTGTCTTTTGTATTACCATTTTCTTGATATTTTTGTTGAAGATCAGCTTGTAAGGTATTCCAAGGTATGGAATACCTTGGAATACTATTCTCGTCAACTCTTTCCCAGCATCAGGTGAGGTAGTGGCAGGTACTATTCTCGTCAACTCCTTTCCAGCATCAGCGTTATTTGATTCTGGTGCATCGCATTCATTTATGTCTGCACGATTCACGACACGGATAGGACTGGAGCCCGAGTCATTATCAGTAAGGCTCAATATACTTACTGGTAGTGGACTTGTGGGGGTAGATAGAGTATTTTCTTCGTGTCGGATCGTAGTTAGCGGTAGAGAGTTCCCGCTAGGTTGATAGAATTTCCGATGGCCGATTATGAAGTGGTCTTAGGGATGGATTGGTTGAGGGGCCAGTATGCTAGAATAGATTGCCATATCGGCAAGATTATTTTTATTATCCCTGGTGAGCCAGGGTTTTCATTTTTCCGAGGCGGAATAGAACCTTCTCCTCCAGTATTGCGGATGGCAGTTGCAGCAGCAGTTCAATTTCCCAGAGTCATAGAAGAGTTTTCCGATGTTTTTTCCAAGGAACTTCCAGGTATGCCACCGGAGAGAGAGATCGAGTTCACCATAGACTTGATCCCCGGAACAACACCATTGTCAGAGAGAGTCTACCGTATGGCACCGTCAGAATTGGAGATCTTGTATAAGATGATTGAAGAACTCAGGACCAAGGGATTCATCCGTGCTAGTGGGTCGCCTTGGGGAGCCCCGATGCTTCTTGTGAAAAAGAAGAAAGGTACGTCCAGATTATGTGTTGACTATCGTACCTTGAACTCAGTGACAATCAAGAACAAATACCCTCTCCCGAGTGAATTCCTGGGTGTTCACTTTTGAATTTTTGGATTAGGAACTTGCGGCATTTGAGGTCGCGATATGCAAAACATGGTTCCTAGGGGTAGGGGAAGAGTGGTAACTAGGATCAACCTCTGTGCTAGGACAGGATAGCGAATGGAAAGCTTCGATACCAAAAATTGCTGAGAACTAAAGAAAAACCTTCCTCGTATAAAAGCTATGTGACTTGTTAAGTAGATGGAGAGATTAAATTGATTGCAAACAATATGTATCATTCCATTAAATAATCTATGATTTGCGCCTGATTCTTGATGGTCTTATAGGGCTATCTGCATATTATGGTGAATAAATTGTGTATATTTCCTATTCCGCACATTTTTTCTGTCTGCCGGTTCTAAATTTCATCTTGGTTCTTTTAACAGTTCAACTTCACATTTCTGCTTAATGTCCTCAACTTCAAATTTCCTATTCCGCACATTTTTAGATGAACGCATAGATACTGATTGTTGTATCCAACTGCATTTTTTCTGGCTAAATCTGCAGATTCCTTACCAGCTTGGACTTTCAAAGGCGGATCTTCGTAAGATGTTGAAGTCCAGCTTGTCAGGAGTACGTTCAAGAAAAACCTAAGCCTTATGTTTCTCCAGTGCTTTTATAGACAGCATCATTCTTTTTTTTCTTGACAGGTGGATAAGACCATCTACGCTATGTATAAGAAGTTACAGAAGAATATGACTTCAGAAGAGTTGCTGCCCTCCCTATGGGAGAAATGCAAGGTTTGCTTTGTGTCCTTCTGAACAATATTTTTGAACCAGGAAAATTTCGATGGCTGATTAGAATTGTTAAATATATAAAGTAGCATTTGACCAATTCCATTATGATTTGTTGACTTGATGAGTTATAAATTAAAACCAATTTGTTCGCCTGTGAGTAAGACTCTTTTACATTCATGGTCTCTATGATCATGTACGTTTACTACAGAAGCCTAGGATGTAAACATGGTACAGATAAATTAGACTAAACTATTATGACAGTTCCCATTTTTCATGCATATACACCATCGCATTATTGATTTAGATCAAGGCAGATGATTATTAAACTTGACACTTGTGTGCCAGTCTGCACCCAATGATTCAACATACCCTTAAAAGCTAGGTTTTTCTCCTCCCCCTATTCTTCACTCATTCTTCTTTACGATTTCCATCTGCTTCATCCTCCAAATCTTAACCATCCTCATCATCTACTCATGGATAGAAGAGATGGTGTATAATTTACTCATGGATACAAGAGATGGCGTGAACCAAAAAATGAGAGGATCCACACGATGGGTTTGCTTGATGACTCCTTTAACTTGTTGGAGTGGGTGGGGTTCCCAACCTATGTGGAGAAGATCCCGGAGTGCGACGAGCGCCGTCCGATGTCGGAGAAGCTCGGGAGTAGTTGTTACTGCTGCTGCTGCCCCAAAGGGGGTTCTGGACCAAGTCTGCCGAGTTCGGGCCGAACTCGGTCCCAGGCCGAGTTCTGGCCGAACTCGGTCTGGCCGTTCCAGGGTTTGGCCATCCAGTGCTGGTTGCCCCACACAGAGTTCTGGCCGAACTCTGTGTGTCGGGGGGCTGAAGCGGATTTCAGGATGAGTTTTCATCATTGGATCTAATCCAACGGTCCAGGTTGGTTGCGGGATTAGGGAGATATATTGAGTTTTCTCAACCCTAATTCATTATCGTATTATCGCATTGGACAACACAAGTTTGAGAGAGAAGGAGGCAAGAGTGCCATTGCAACTTCGGAGAAGAAGACGGAGGATTGAAGGTCGCTGTTCGAAGGAGATCGTGTTCGGGTAATCTCTACTCGTCGTTCTCGCTCTTCGTAGCCTTGTAATCATTGTTCTTGTCTCTGAGTGTTGTGGGGATCCGATTTGGATCGGGAGGAGTTTGTAGAGGGTGTAATTCTTCTATTCCATTAGTGGAGGCTTCTCAGGGTTGGACTCCGATCGTCCCGTGGTTTTTCCCGCAAGGGTTTCCACGTCAAAAATTCTCTGTGTCTGCGTGGTTGTTTTTTGTGTGCTTGTTTTTGGGTTCGTGCGTTGTTTGCTCGGTCCTCTCGCAGGTACTCTCCGGTTTGGGGAAAGGTTTCCGCGTTTCTTTCCCAACAGAGTGGTATCAGAGCTTTGGGTTCAAAGGGTGTCAGGAGTTGACAGAGGAACCAGAGAGGAGAGATGGACGCGAAGCCGGTGCGCATGGTGAACCTTAATGGCACAAACTATCATTATTGGCGGAGCAAGATGAAGGATTTGCTATTTGTCAAGAAGCTGCATCTACCTGTGTTTGCAACCGAGAGGCCCAGTGATAAATCCGAGGAGGACTGGAAGTTCGAGCACATACATGTGTGTGGGTACATACGGCAGTTTGTTGATGAGAACGTGTACAACCACGTTGTCAATATTGAGCACGCGAAGACGTTGTGGGATAAGCTGGAATCCTTGTATGCGAAGAAGACCGGGGTAAACAAGTTGTTCCTGATCCGAACGATGATGGGTCTGCGGTACAAGGATGGGGCGTCTATTACGGATCACTTGAGTGATTTTCAGGGCGTGGTTGACCAGCTATCTTCTATGGAAGTCAAGTTCGACGACGAAGTTCAGGGACTGTGGCTGCTGTGTACCTTGCCAGACTCGTGGGAGACCGTACGAGTATCAATGATCGCTTCTGCTCCAGAGGGCGTGGTCAGTCTGGAGTTTGCCAAGAGCGGGGTGTTGAATGAAGAGATGCGGAGACGTTCTCAGGGCACTTCATCCACATCCCACCACTCAGAGGCACTTGTTTCAGAGAGCCGCGGAAGGGGCAAAAGCAGGGGTCCAGGTGGTGGCAGAGACAAGAGCAGGGGGAAGTCCAAGGGTCGGTACGAGGACTCAGAGTGTTATCATTGCGGTAAGAAGGGCCATATCAAGCGGAATTGTTTCGCTTGGAAGAAGGAGAAGAAGGGCGACAAGGGGAAGCAAGAAGAGAACACTACAGCGGCGGCCTCGGTGCATGGAGGCGATGTGATCGTCGTAGGTGATGAGGTCATTACTAACCTCGCCTGCGATGACAATTCTTGGCTGGTGGACTCAGGGGCTTCAGCACATGTATCTCACAATAGGGCACTGTTTGCCACTTACACGACAGGCGACTGTGGCGTGTTGAAGATGGGCAACGGAGATGTGTCGAAGGCGGTTGCCATTGGAGATGTGCATTTGAGAACGAAGACGGGTGCGGTTCTTGTTCTCAAGGATGTTCGTCATGTCCCTGATATCCGTTTCAACCTGGTGTCGGTTGGAAGGTTGGATGACGAGGGATTCTTCAGCCTCTTCGGGAATAGTCAGTGGAAGCTTTCCAGAGGTTCGATGGTGATTGCCAGAGGAAGCAAGAAGTCCGGTCTCTACTATATGGAGGGGAGCGCAGAGGGGGCACAGGAGGTGAACGCAGTCAGTGACGCGTCTACCGAGTTGTGGCACAGGCGGCTCGGCCATATCAGCGAGAAGGGGATGAGCTACTTGGTGAACAGGAAAGTGATTCCGGGGCTCAAGTCTACAAAGTTGGAGAAATGCACGCACTGTTTGGCTGGGAAGCAAAGTAGGGTGTCTTTCCAGAGTCACCCAAGTTCGAGGAAGCCGGCGTTGCTCGAGTTGATTCACTCGGATGTCTGCGGTCCTATGAAGGTAAAATCTCTTGGTGGTGCTTCTTACTTTGTGACTTTTATTGATGACTGTTCCAGGAAGGTTTGGGTCTATGCCTTAAAGACCAAGGATCAGGTGCTGCCTACTTTCAAGGAGTTTCAGGCCTCCGTTGAAAGGGAGACGGGCAAGAAGTTGTTGTGTGTTCGGTCCGACAATGGCGGCGAATACATCGGTCCCTTTGATGCGTATTGCAGAGAGCAAGGGATACGACACCAGAAGACTCCGCCAAAGACACCTCAGCTCAATGGTGTAGCGGAGCGCATGAACAGGACACTGATGGAGAGGGTGCGGTGTTTGCTGTCAGAAGCAAACTTGCCGGGCAGTTATTGGGGTGAGGCTCTTCTCACAGCTGCTTATATTATTAATTTGTCTCCTAGTGCTCCTTTGCAGGGTGATGTGCCTGACAAAGTATGGTACGGCAAGGAGCCGTCATACAGTCACCTGCGGGCGTTTGGTTGTAAAGCCTTCGTGCATGTACCGAAGGACGAGAGGACCAAACTTGAGCCGAAGACGAGGCGATGCGTCTTTGTCGGCTACGGTCGGGATGAGTTTGGCTATAGACTCTACGACCCAGTGGAAGGAAAGCTCTACAGAAGCAGGGACGTGGTGTTCGTCGAGGATCAGACCATGACCAACACTCAGGATTCCGAGACGCCTTCTGAGGCTGAGGAATTGCCTGAGTTAGAGTCATTTCGCTTCGAGCAGTTTTCAGAGGACATCGCAGAGGATCCAGTTATGGGGGAGCCGGTACATGGAGTTGCTCCCAACCTTGATCATCAGCCTGCTGATGGTGGTCAGGATGTCCCTCAGGAGGATGAGCATGCCGGAGAGGTAGTTCCTGAAGGGGAGGAGGCTGTCGGTATACAGCCAGCACCAGTGGCTCCACTGAGAAGGAGCAACAGGGATCGTCGACCATCTACGAGATACTCGCCGGATGAGTATGTGCTACTGACTGACGGGGGAGAGCCCGAAAGTTTCGCAGAGGCTATGGAAGACGAACACAGGCAGGAGTGGATGGTGGCTATGCAGGAGGAGATGAGTTCCTTGCACACCAATTCTACTTATGATCTGGTGCGGTTGCCAAAGGGCAAGAAGGCTTTGAAAAATCGATGGGTGTTCAGAGTGAGTCGATACAAAGCGAGGCTGGTAGTCAAGGGCTACGGTCAGCGGAAAGGCGTGGATTATGATGAGATCTTTTCGCCTGTCGTCAAGCATTCGTCCATTCGGGTGGTGCTAGCATTAGCAGCCAGTCTCGACTTGGAGGTCGAGCAGATGGACGTGAAGACGGCGTTCCTCCACGGTGATCTTGAGGAGTTGTACATGGAGCAGCCGGAGGGATTCTGTGAGAAGGGCAAGTCACATTTGGTCTGCCGGTTGAGAAAGAGCTTGTATGGTCTGAAGCAGGCTCCGAGGCAGTGGTACAGAAAGTTCGAGTCGTTTATGGGGGAGCATGGTTATGCACGGACGACGTCGGACCATTGTGCATTTGTGAGGTATTTTGCCGATGATGATTTTATCATCTTATTGCTCTATGTTGATGATATGCTATTAGTGGGTCGGAATGCCACTAGGATAGCGGAGTTGAAGCGCCAACTGGGCGCGGCCTTCTCTATGAAGGATTTGGGCGCAGCGAAGACTATTCTTGGGATGGAGATCAGCCGAGAGAGAGAGTCCAAGCTGCTACACTTGTCCCAAAAGAAGTACATTCACCGGGTACTTCAGCGTTTCGGGATGGACGGGTCGAAGAAAGTGAGTTCCCCCCTCGCGGCTCACTTTAAGTTCACTGAGGAGCAGTGTCCATCTACCGAGGACGAAAAGGAAGATATGGAGCGGGTTCCATATGCTTCAGCTGTGGGAAGCCTGATGTATGCTATGGTGTGTACGAGGCCAGATATTGCTCATGCAGTTGGTACGGTTAGCAGGTATCTTTCGAATCCTGGAAGGGTACACTGGAGTGCGGTCAAGTGGATTCTACGATATCTTCAGGGCACTGCTGGTTGGAGACTTTCCTTTGGTGGTGACGAGCCGAAGCTGGTTGGGTATACCGACGCTGATATGGCTGGAGATGTAGACACGAGGCGATCGACTTCAGGCTACGTGATGATGTTTGCGGGAGGAGCAGTGTCGTGGCAGTCGCGGTTGCAGAAGTGTGTTGCCTTGTCGACGACGGAGGCGGAATACATTGCGGCGACGGAGGCTTGCAAGGAGCTGTTGTGGATGAAGAAGCTGTTGCAGGAAATAGGATTGAAGCAAGAGCAGTATACTTTGCTTTGCGACAGTCAGAGTGCTATCCATCTTGTGAAGAATCAGACGTTTCATAGCCGGTCCAAGCACATCGAGACTCGGTATCATTGGATACGGGATGTGGTTGAGAAGAAGGACGCGGAGCTTGAGAAGGTGCATACAGATGACAACGGAGCTGATATGTTCACGAAGATTCTACCAAGGGGGAAGTTTGAGTA
This sequence comes from Iris pallida, assembly GCA_029216955.1. Classification (NCBI taxonomy): domain Eukaryota; kingdom Viridiplantae; phylum Streptophyta; class Magnoliopsida; order Asparagales; family Iridaceae; genus Iris; species Iris pallida. The sequence continues at coordinate 10,191,812 of JANAVB010036020.1, forward strand.
CTGCAGGCAGATCGTCGGGATGACGACGTCCTCCCCATAGTTGTGAAGGGGGAGATTTGTTGGAGTGGGTGGGGTTCCCAACCTATGTGGAGAAGATCCCGGAGTGCGACGAGCGCCGTCCGATGTCGGAGAAGCTCGGGAGTAGTTGTTACTGCTGCTGCTGCCCCAAAGGGGGTTCTGGACCAAGTCTGCCGAGTTCGGGCCGAACTCGGTCCCAGGCCGAGTTCTGGCCGAACTCGGTCTGGCCGTTCCAGGGTTTGGCCATCCAGTGCTGGTTGCCCCACACAGAGTTCTGGCCGAACTCTGTGTGTCGGGGGGCTGAAGCGGATTTCAGGATGAGTTTTCATCATTGGATCTAATCCAACGGTCCAGGTTGGTTGCGGGATTAGGGAGATATATTGAGTTTTCTCAACCCTAATTCATTATCGTATTATCGCATTGGACAACACAAGTTTGAGAGAGAAGGAGGCAAGAGTGCCATTGCAACTTCGGAGAAGAAGACGGAGGATTGAAGGTCGCTGTTCGAAGGAGATCGTGTTCGGGTAATCTCTACTCGTCGTTCTCGCTCTTCGTAGCCTTGTAATCATTGTTCTTGTCTCTGAGTGTTGTGGGGATCCGATTTGGATCGGGAGGAGTTTGTAGAGGGTGTAATTCTTCTATTCCATTAGTGGAGGCTTCTCAGGGTTGGACTCCGATCGTCCCGTGGTTTTTCCCGCAAGGGTTTTCACGTCAAAAATTCTCTGTGTCTGCGTGGTTGTTTTTTGTGTGCTTGTTTTTGGGTTCGTGCGTTGTTTGCTCGGTCCTCTCGCAGGTACTCTCCGGTTTGGGGAAAGGTTTCCGCGTTTCTTTCCCAACATAACTCTCTCTTGCCTGTTAAGCCTTTGGACTCCTAGTTTACCAACACCCTGGGAATGTCCTTGATATCCGAGGCTGTCACGGCCCCTCTCAATTGGGAAATGCTACAATTACAACCTCCCTACAACTAAGGGCTTACAACCGGCCACGTGGCCGGTTTCCATTGGTTGTAGGTAGGACCGGGTGGGGCCGTGTGGGACCATGTTAGCAAGGGGGTGGAAAATGCTACAATTACAACCTCCCTACAACCAAGGGCTTACAACCGGCCACGTGGCCGGTTTCCATTGGTCATAGGTAGGACGGGGCGGGACCATGTTAGCAGGGGGTGAGTGGGTTGTAAGAAGGTTGTAAGAATTTGGTAGTAAACTTAGCATTATTGCTTTCAATAATTCACATTTGTCTCCTTTTATCAGTCATTTTCACTGTCAACTTTGGCACATCTTCGGATCCCGCTCATGGAATCCCTCCCCAAGATGGACAAGAGAGCATCTTCCCAATTTACACCTCATACTTAAATGGCCACAAACCAAGAGCGTGCCTCAACCATGGTTACGCATTATCCTTAATCATGTTTTGTGGGAGGATATAAAGTTGGAATTTCTTCTTTTTAATGCATATTATGGAGTTGTAGAGTCTTTTTTGGGCAACATGTTATTTAAGTTCCTGAGCTACTTGATGAAGAAAAGAGTTCCTAATACACTTTTCTTTTGCATTGCAGAAAGACTTTCTGGACAAGTACGAAACTTTTCTCAAAATGGTAGCCAAAATATACCACAATGAGCCTCTACCCTCTGTGACAGAGATGAGAGATCTTCTTGCTTCCATGTAGCCAGGGGTAGCATTAGCCTTTTATTTAATTCATTCATTTAGAAATCCTTGTTTCCTATTATTTCTTTTCTTTTTTTTACTTTGGTAGGTTTGTAAACATTTTTTTCTTACATTTATTTTTGGTTTCATTATTAGCTTATTAATAAGGTCGGAGTTATCCAAATTTTTTTTTTCCGAAAATAAAAATTCCAGAGTAATTTGCTAATTCGTCTGTGTGTGTCCTGTCGTTGCTACTCAAAGGCCAAGTGCGATAATCTCTTTATGCCTATTTTCAGAATTTGATTTGTTGTGGATTCGTATCATTTGATTGGGAGCCACTAGTAATTTACTATGATACGGCTTTTTTTTTTCTTTCTAAATTCCAACCAGAACCAATTCATTGGAAGCACAACTAATTGTTTTTTTTAATTCTTAGAGTTTATGTTTATTTCATATAATTTTAAACAGCACTAAGTTTATGTATTATTAGAAGCCATGAGTATTAGGAGTGCCAAAAATTTGGTAGTTTTAATAGAAATTTCTTTGTAGACAGAGTGTAACGCATCCTAACAATTTTAAAAGAATATTAAAATATGACCATTATTTTTAAAAATTTGTAATGTTTCTAAAATGGCACGGAAGCAAGCTGTAGAGATTAGCACAGAAACTTCAAAAAAATTTCTATAGGAGAAGTTTTAATAAAATTGTACATAATGGCACAACTTTAAGAAAATTTCATATCCAGGTCTTTTCTGCCAGACTATCTGGCAGAAATCGTGTAGGGTAGGTAGTAGGGTGGAGGGAGATCTCTGCATGAACACACACAGGGTGGAGGTGGCACACTAAATACAACACACACACACACACACACACATATTCTGCAACTGCCCCCCTTCCCAATCCTCGCACGATTTTTGTCAGACGAACTGGCAGAAAAGATTTGGATATAAATTTTTTTCTAAGTTGTGCCGTTCTATGCAATTATATTAAAATTCAATCTACTACAGAAAATTTTCTGTAGACACTTCAATAGAAACCTGAGCAGCACGAGAAAATGCCAACACGAGAGGTGAAAGCAAAAAAAAAAAAAAAAACTGTTGGGAACACAGGAAGCTCGTCGAGAGAGATTTTTACAGTCATGGGACTCTCACGGTCCCATATCCCCTAACGATTAATGTGGCACCGCCACAAAAGTTACATGCTAATTGTACAGGACATTTAGTGAATGGTAGTTTTAAGAGTGTACAACTTTTGGTTGCGACGCAACGAGAAAAAGCTCTCTCACAGAAACTCGGCCAAGCTCGTGTTCAGCGTGAGCGCCGCCATGATCCGGTTCACCTTCTCCGTCGGGTGGAACGAGTCCCAGAAGACGTACTTGTCCGCGTCCGGACACGTCTTCCGGCTCCAGTCGTTGCACAGGTATCCCATCTCGTATCTGCCCGTGTCGCAGCATCCTTCACTCGCATTCTCCATCCCTACAACAAACAAACAACAATAAACGAGTTTCCGAATTTTCATACACCGCTAGTGGAGTCCAAAAGCTCGATTGTTGATCAGAGTTTATGGTCTAACCGTATTGAGAAGGATTGTCGATGATATGGAGCAGAGTCTCGTAGGGGGAAGTGTACTTGAGCCTGATCCCCGGCAGCGCAGCGCAGAGCTCCGCGACCATCGTCTCGAGCTTGGCGTTGAACCCCCTGGCCACCGCGTTGAGCTCCTCGACGCACGCGCCGCCCCGCGCCGCGTTCTCGGTCCGCTCCAGCGGCAGGCAGCCTATCGGCGCGAGCGCCGCGAAGGAGATCTTGCGCGCGCCGAGGCGGTAGATGTCCGCGACGAAGCCCGCGGCGAGGCGGACGAGGAAGTCCTGGAACTGCCCCGCCGTGAACTGCTTGATCCGGCCGGTCACCGGCGAGTAGTAGTTCTCGAGGAAGTCGTTGGTGCCGATGCTGACGATGTATATCGCCTCGCGCACCGTCCGCTCCGCCCTCGCTCTGCCCATGTATCCGCTCAGCCTCCCCTGGTACTCCCTGAAGTACTCCACCTCCTTCCACAGGGGTATCACAGACTATAAATTTGGCATCAATGATTGTTAGTTCTGACATTCTAAGCTTTGAATATCACAGACTATAAATTTCATGTTCGTTCAACTTTATTTCAAGCTTAACCAGCTCAATTTCAATTTAGTTAAGTTTGAATTCAAGTACCTGTATATTAACAATTTATTTATTAAAAAATAATTAAAAAAGTTTCTTAATATCAATTATTAAGGACATAAATATGTAATGCACAAAAAAAAAAAAAAATAGAATTCAACAAAGAACAAACAAGCTTCTAAACAAGCTATTAAACGAGCTAGCTCGCAAGCTCATAAACGAGCCAGCTCGCGAGCTCAAACAAGCCGAGTACTTCTAAGCTTGAGTTTGACTCGTTTATTAAACGAGCTCGAAAATGAAACTTGAGCTCAGCTTGCTTAGTAAACCAACCGAGCTCAAATGCGCTTTTATCGAGCCGAGCTTCGAGCAGCTCGCGAACGGCTTGGCTCATTTGCAGCCCTAATTGTCAACACTATTTTCGTTACATGAACGTCAGTATAATGACTGGACTTACCAGTACGTCCGAAGTAGCATTATCGAGTCCCGTGCCGGCCGACGCGAAGCAGACGCCCGTGGCGAAGTCCTCGATCCCGTAGGCCGGGTCGAGGTAGGCCGGCACGGTGGCAGGCAGCCCGAGGGCCTCCGATATGAAGTCGGGGGCCAGCCGGCCGTTGCAGAAGCGGCCGGTGGGCTGCCCGCCCTGGAAGTCGCGCCCGTAGGGGAGGAAGTTGCTCTTGAGCGGCGTCCGGATGCGGTTGTTGTTGCCCGTGTCGACGGTGGAGTCGCCGAAGACGATGATTGCCGGAATTTCGGCAGGCCGGCCGGCGTTGAAGAGGAGGAATGGGAGGAGGAGTAGGAGTAGCATTACAAAGTGTTGCATGTTGGTGATCGACAGTGCAATGCAGTGCAATAAAGCAATGCAATTTGAGTTCTTGAGGAGTGGAAATATGGGACTCGTGGAAGTATAGGTAGGGGTGGTATATTTAATAAGTAGAGGTGGCGAGGACAGGAGTGTGGTTGTTCTATGACTATGATCATGTGTGTGATTATAGTAGGAAATGTTGGTTGGAGCTAGCAGCATTATGGCATGATGAAGCTTAATTAGAATATATTAGGAATTAGATTTCGAAATTGACCCATATTAAAAATTTTGGGTCTTGAAATTACTGTTTATGCAGGCTAATGAACAGTGATTTCGATATCCAAATTCTAATATCGACCAATTTTAAAAATTAAATCTTAATATATATATATTTTTATTTTTTTTATTTTTTTTTATTATATATATATATATATATATATATATATATATATATATATATATATATATATATGAGAGATGCTAAAACTATAATTTACGATAATTAAATAGTCTAAAAATATAGAAGAGCAAGACAAGAAAGAGACTAATTAAGCTTCATTACTAACATATCTTCTAGATGCAATTCAACAACCGTGTAGTTCACGAGCATATATACCTGTCGATTTCTGTCTGGTCGAAGCTGCATGCGGTGCAAGTGTGTGAAGAGGGTGTGACCCTCTTTTAAGACAAATCTTTAAGTACACTAAAAGAATATTAGGGAAGATTTTTCTTTTTTTTCGGAAATTTTTTTTTGACCGGAGGAGGTGACCGTGCGCGTGACCATGCACCCGCATGTCATCCTCCACGCCGCCCCCCCTCCCCCCCCCCCCCCCCCCCCCCCCCCCACCTTGGACCCACCCCGCCCCCTGCCAATAGGCGTGCGACACGTGGCCCGCGGACCATAACTGCGGTCCAAACCCGCGAGCAACGTAGCACGACCTTTTTTTTTTTTAGTTTTTGATACTTTAGAACTGCCAAAATTTTGTCAGACTATCAAAATTTTGATAGTTCTGATTATACATGGACTATCAAAAATTTTACAATTATATTTTTTAGAATTGTCAAAATTTTGACAGTTCTAAATATATACAGAACTATCAAAATCTTGACAGAGCTAAATATGTAGCCTTCTACAAGGATATAATATGTTCGAACTTATAGTGTGGCCACTACCAGAGCCTTCTGCAAGGCTTCAATTATATCTCGTTTCTGGTTGAGTGCTCAAAGCGGTAACAATGGTACAATTTAGTCCCACATTTGGTAGAAATTAAGTGGGATGATGTAGATAATTGAGATTGATTCGGATCTTACATAAATTTTTCTAAGGCATACAGGCTCAGTCAAATATTGCATCTCTTAGGTCAACTTTGATTCGAATCACACCGCATTCTCAATAAGTGGTATCAGAGCCCAAGATTATGGAGCTGAGTTGGACGGCTCTAACTGGTTCATGACAGATTGTGATGAACGTTCGTACGTAATCGGATTATATGGGCTCCCTTCTCAAGGTGGAGTGATGAGTACCCTCAAATACCTTCTCTCCAAATTTTAGTTTCGTTATGACCATAAAATCCAGAGTGTTGCATGCATTTTGGGCTGACTGTCATCCAACTTCTACCATTTTAATAAATAAAAGAAATAATACTTCCTCTCGATTTACTGATATTTTGATATCCAGTCAGAGACTTATGTTTCTTCTCGGCCAAAGACTTATGGTTCTTCTTGGTAACCACAAGGGTTACTGGAGCTCGGCGGACACATTAAGATTGGCCACATTCTTTTCATGAAAAATCCAAAATTAAAGGGGGGTGGTTGCTTGTTTTTGAGCAGGAGCCTATGATTATTATTAAGCCATAAAATTTGAGAAATACCCCCAACCGAGAACTACAATTGGACCCAACCTTACGTAGACAGGTGAGTTTTTTTAATGCATATATGCTACTCTAAGAAGGGACCATGAAATTTATAGCACTGCGAATTATATTCAAGCTAGTACCAATATTTGCCACTATAATTTATGTAGGATTTTGTTAACATACGTCATAAAAACATATGTTAAAGATAATTAATATTTTTTTTATTTTAAAAATTATGATCAACATTCAATAGATATTAAAAAAAAAATTACATTGAAAAATATATCAAGACTTAATACAAAAAAATTACATCGAAAAATTATTGTATCGAATTTTGAGTACATTTTACAATAAAAATATATATTATTTTAATATTTATTGGATGTTGATCATAATTTTAAAGTAACAAATATATGTATTAATTATCTTTAACATGTACCCTTAGGGGCCATATTAACAAAATCCATTTTTGTAATCGATGCTATTGAGGTTGGGTTTGAGATTACTTCTTTTTATTTTTGTAAACTATTTTATATAAAAAAAAATTGAGATAAGTTTTTGACAAAAATATTTTAATCTTCTTTAGTACACCAAAACAAAATTTTGATTGTAGCAAAGAAAAATAATGGCTAACTAATATCTCGTGTTATTTGATGCAACTCATATAAATAAAAGAAGTTGTAGGAGAGGCAAAAAAATTTAGTATATAATGCAGTAGCTCTTATTTTTATGTGCTATATTATCAAATAGCACGAAATGTTACTAATAGACAATCTGAATCCTATATATTGACATTTGCTGACAATATCTATGTTGAATTGTTTTTTATGTAACAAAAGATAAATTTAAGTAATTGTTTGTTGTTTGAGTCAAACTACAATATGGACTGATTCGTAGTACATTCATACATTAATTTTTGAACCTTTTTTTTTTTGCTGTTTTAACATGTGTAAAACAAGATTTTAAGGCAGATTTATTAGTGCTGTTTATTAATTTATTGACTGCTTAATTGTATTTTGTGATTGATTGTTGGGCACTAAAGCATATTTATATGGTTGGCCATTAATTAGGCCATCTACAATAGGGGTTCTATCTCTTATATTTTTATAGTAGAATTTTTTTATTAAAAAAAATTCCCCCAACATTAGCTTATATTCTAGGGTGCGGCTATCCGCACCCCATGGATTACTAAGGACACCCCAACAAAAAAAAAAAATGGAATTCCTATTCTACCCCCTCTCCCCCATTCTCCCCATGCTGCTGCCCCCACCACCACCCCCCGACGCCGACCGACCTCCGCCCCCCTCCCCTCCTCCCCCGACCCCCTTCCCCTCCACCTCCCTCCTCCCCCGACCCCCTCCCCCTCCTCCCCTGCTCCCCCGACCCCCCTCCCCTCCTCCTCCCTCCTCCACCAACCCCCCTTCCCTCCTCCTCCCTCCTCCTCCGACCCCCCTCCCCTGCTCCCCCAACCCTCTCTCCTCCTCCTCCGACCCCCCTCCCCGCCTCCTCCTCCTCCGAACACCCCCCCCCCCCCCCCCCCCCGCTCAACCCGAGGGGGATCGAAGGAGCGAGGGGGAGGGGAGGGGGTTCGTCGGAGGAGGAGGGAGGAGGAGGGGAGGGGGTCGGAGGAGGAGGCGGGGAGGGGGGTCGGAGGAGGAGGAGAGGGGGTCGGGGGAGCAGGGGAGGAGGAGAGAGGAGGAGGGGAGGGGGGTCGGGGGAGCAGGGGAGGGGGGCGGAGGTCGGACCGTCGGGGTCGCCGGTCGGGGTCGCCCGCGGGGGTGGGCGGGGGTGGAAGACAGAGCATGGGAGGGGGGTAGAATAGGAATTTTTTTTTTGGGTGTCCTTAGTAATCCATGGGGTGCGGATAGCCGCACCATATATTCTAATTTTTATGGCCGCTATTTCTATGGTCGCTGAAGTATGATGGATAATTTCTATAAAATTTTCTCCATATAGAAATTCTCTTAATATTGGTTTCACTTTCACACTAAATCATAAAATTCTCCATTTTTTTAATAGACAGCGCTACTTAGGATAGTAATTGAGAACCATTAGAAAGTTTTTCTTTTGTGCAGCTTCTATATATAAACTCTAGCAACTAGGATAGAAATTGCAAAAAAAATAAAATTGTCACTCCCCGTTCCCAGTATACGTATTTTTAATACATGTACTGCTTTAATATATTTATTTAAATATTTATCATGTATTGTTCTGTATTTTAATTCCTTTAATTCACGTAAATTAAAATTCCTGCAATTAATTTTCTGTATTTTACTTCCTGCTTTTATTCTCTGCTTTTATTCTCTGCTTTTATTCTCTGCTTTAGGTTTGGCCTAGGTTGGTTTATTTTCGGGTGTGTTGGTTCAACATGAACCCAATACCCCCACCTACCACCACATCACTATTTAAAGCCCCCAAACTCTTTCTCTCTCTTCATTACTCTCCTTCACCATTACTCTTCTCCTTCTTTCTCATTACTCTCTCCACCTACCAAACCCATAGGCAAGTACATCTTGCTTCTTCATGAGGACCCATTTTTATGGTTCCATTCTCTTTCCCTTGTGATTCTAAGAGAGTTTAGAACTTGGCATTTTTCGTTTTGAAGTTTTATTTTCAGTAGATCTAGAAATTAGTTATTTTCGGATTTTGGTGGTTTTGATCTATCAAACTTCTTTGTTTTCAAGTTTTAATGGTTCCATGTTGTAGAGAATTTTATTCTACCCAATTTTGACCTTTGCAAAGTTGGATTTGGACTTATTTTGACCCAGTTATGGATTTTGAAGCTTTGGGTTCAAACCATGGAGTTCTTGCTGATTGGAGAAGACAGTGAGCAGTGTACACGAGCTTTTTAGCTAGCGCCACTGAGCTGTGTGCGCTCTTTAGCGCAGTGCAGTCTGCCTCATACGCTGCCTTTTGGCGGCGTATGGTCTTGTATACGCTACCTTAGTAAGGAGTCGTATAGAGTTCATACGCTGCCTTTTGGAAGCGTATGACTTGCGTACGTTGGCTTGGATAGTAAGGAGTCATATGGAGTTCATACGCTGCCTTTTGGAAGCGTATGACTTGCGTACGCTGGCTTGGATAGTAAGGAGTCGTATGGAGTTCATACGCTGCCTTTTGGAAGCGTATGACTTGCGTACGCTGGCTTGGATAGTAAGGAGTCGTATGGAGTTCATACGCTGCCTTTTGGAAGCGTATGACTTGAGCGTAGCATGACTTGAGCGTAGGCTGACATGAGCGTAGCCTGCTTACCCTGGATCCTCTATAGCCCTGTATATTGATATTTTATTAGATATTTAACGTCCATTTTATATCCTTACGCCTTTTGGCATAAACTTGATAAAATCATGATATGTTAATATTTTTGTTAAATATAGATTGTTACGTGGGATGTACCATGTGTCGTGAATTGAGTTATAGATACCCCGATTGACTGGAATTAAACCCTGAGAGTTGTAGACTCGACCCAACTGAATACTAGTTGACTTTCATGCCTTGTCACCATTGATAATGATTGTGACCTTGATTAATAATTGATCATGCGTTCCTAGTTGGAACTAAGAGACTGGCTAGTCGTCTTTGAATTGAATGAATGAGACACGTTCATATTAATTATGAACTACTGAAATCGACTGGCTAATCCCGAATATTGGCATACAGGCACATGCATGCTTCAATTCATTTATTATTTATTTATCTTACCAAAGAAGCATGTGTACTTTATGGTCAAGGCATGATTACTCCGTGGTTAGTTTTGATTGTTGCATTACGCTATGTAAGACCTACAACCTGACCGCACTGGTATCATTGTAGAGTTGCGCATATCGTACTCCGTACGAAAGTACTCATTCTGAATGACCATGATCCACGGCATGGTACTTCACTCAACATAGAGACCATTAAGTTAAATACAATAATGATTGCATGGAGAGAATGGATTCCCGAGTTCTTACATGGCAGCCCTCTTGGGACTAGTAGTGCCCGACAGGCCGGTTGGTCCCCACAGATGCTGCAAATCTGCCACACGGGCAGGGAGCGGTATCTGGTTATATTATCTATTGAATATTGTATATTAATGACGGGCGTCCCGCTGGGACTCGTCTAATTCATGAATGGCGCAATTGATTGACTGGGTAAACTAACCTTGCTTGCGCATAGTAAGAACTGAAAAATCCTCATTGCATAAAACCAGGATAACTTGGGACTCACAATAGCAAGCCGTAGTAGTTGCCTGGCCGTTTAAATTGATTTGTTTGTGCACTGTACCTACTCTGTTACTTAACTGAGATTATCAGAATGTCAGGACATGACGGGCCAACTTCTGTCCTTGTTTGGTTGGAAGGTTGGTTCGAAGTATCGTGATGTTATGAGAATCCTAGTGGCAAGCAGAGATCTATTTATCATATTTCTTATTACTGGTTTTAGTTCTCATGTCGTGCTTTCTTGTGGTACTTACTATTAGAGGTCTAACCTCTCTGGTTTTGCATTGTCACGCCCCGATTCCGTCGAATCGATAGTCGTCCCCCGGGCGTGATGCCGTGCGAACCTAATTTGCGATCGCACAAGGCCTAGTCATAAGGTAATCCGAGACACGAGATCTAAGAGAGTACGCAGACAAATTGATACACACAATAATTAAAGGAAACTTGATCTTATTTGATAATGAACATCTTTTTACAGACTCCGATACAAGACTCTTTGCCGCGCGGGCTACAACATGACTCGATTACAAAAGAGTGCCGATGAGATAGCCGTTCCATACATTGCACACATCCCTCAATATTCACAAGTACTCCATTAACCTGGATGTGAGGGACGCTGAGTCATTTTCCTTGGACTGTCGAGAGCCTTCAAAAGTAGAGTCGCTGAAAGAGAGTCTTCGACGCACGGCCGAAGCTTCAAAAGTCACGAACGTCGCCGAGCTAGTTGGCGCGTCCTTCCGGGTTCGCGGGACCTGCAAAGAGCGAGGATCAGCACGATACACATGTACTGGCGAATGGCTAATTAAATCCAAGCTCTGCATTTGATTCAAGAAATTTGTAAACATGTTAGCTAGCTAGTTCAATGATCTTTCTAACCATCCTGTTCGGTTTGCATGTTAACATGTTCTGAGGCAAGCATATGAAATTGTATAACATTGAGCAACTATCAAAATCATCCTGTGCCATGTGCGTTTGTTAAGCAGTGTGAAGGGTGTGGAGGCCACTGGCAATTGCAAGCCATCGCGGACATATAGCTGAGTTAGACGGCGACCCTTTCGCGTCGGGTAGCGAGCCCTGTGCGAAAGTTCCCGCATAACTCGTGCCGATGAAGGGCTGGCGCTTACTATACACTCATTCCTCCCGGGCCGAATCGGTCCCTTGGCCTAGGTAACCGTTCGAGGAAACTACACCTTGTCGACAAGTTGTCCAATGACCGTTTTCCTTTGAACTTAGTTGATTTGGTCATTTAGCCGTATCATTGCGATAAACATTAATTGATTCATTCATTGGTTTGCATAGACCAAGTATAATTGCATAGGGAAGCATGTTTTCCATTTCCAAAACCGGCAGTTCGTTACCAAGTGTTTCATGAAGTATCGTGGCATGATTTCATTGATTCCACATTATTATGACAAGCATTTTATTTACTTCACATATTGAGTTTTGAAGTAGAAGGACAGAGCGAAGGAGGTCAGCCACTCGCCTAAGGCTTGCTTCAAGCGAGCGACCGGTTGGCTGCGCTGTCGTCGCCTACGCGATCACCTGCAATCGCATAAGCAACTGATTAGAACACTGTGTATTTCAAGAAATTTCGATATGAATGCGAGCTCGAAAACGCGTCACGAAAACCCATCGAAAGCATTCACGAAAACGAAAGCCAAAGCCAATTCAAGTACGGCATGAAAACCAGAGCAACGGGAGGTCTCTCCCGACTCAGCCGCAGAGCCAATCCTCGAGGCGCAACCCGCTGAATATGGGACTTGGTTCCGAAGAAGCCATTCCATAACGTGGAATGGATCTTAATTCAACCGTTCCCGTTCGATCGACTCGGCCGATTCCGACCTATCGGTCCCGACCGAATCGATAGCGACAGTGTTCCTTTCTCGCGCACCCCGTGGACGGAGACGGGGCACGATGTAGGGACGGGGCACTACACCATAACCAACTAATAAAAAGTTTCGTCCTCAAAACTTAAAGATGGAACCTACCTCTACGAGAACAATGAAGGGAATTTATCCTTCATCTCCGATTCAAGCTCCCACGTCGACTCTTCGACCGAGTGGTTCTTCCAGAGGACGCGGACGAGAGGGATCGCTCGATTTCGCAGCAACTTATCCTTGCGTTCTAAGATTTGAACTGGCTCTTCGACGTAAGATAAGTCTGACTTTAGCTCCAGCTGGCCAAAATCTACCACGTGGCTAGGGTCGTGCACGTACTTCTGCAACTGAGAGACGTGGAAGACGTTGTGTACACCATCAAGCGCCGGCGGTAGGGCAATTTTATAGGCCACTGGCGCGACCCGTTCAAGTATTTCGAACGGCCCAACGAATCTCGGACTCAGCTTTCCTTTTGCGCCGAACCGACTAACTCCCCGCATGGGCGACACCTTGAGGAATACGTGATCGCCAACTTGAAACTCGAGTGGTCGACGATGAATGTCCGCGTAGCTTTTCTGGCGACTCTGTGCGGTCTTTAATCTTTCCCGAATGAGCTTGACCTTTTCCACAGTCTGTTCTACCAGCTCCGGGCCGAGTATCTGCCGTTCTCCGACTTCATCCCAGCAAATAGGAGATCTGCACTTCCGGCCGTACAAGGCTTCATACGGCGCCATTTGGATGCTGGATTGGTAGCTATTGTTGTATGCAAATTTCGCCAGCGGTAGGTGGACGTCCCAACTTGATTTGAAGTCGATAGCGCAGAGCCGTAGCATGTCTTCAAGAATCTGGTTGACGCGCTCCGTTTGGCCGTCGGTCTGAGGATGGTAAGCTGAGCTGAACTGCAACTTGGTTCCCAGCGCCGACTGAAGGCTACTCCAGAATCGCGACATGAACCGTGAATCCCGATCAGAGACGATGGATACTGGAACTCCGTGCAGCCGTACTATCTCGTCAAGATAAATCTGCGCCAGGCGATCAACGCTCCAAGTAACTTTGATGGCGATAAAGTTCGCTGACTTGGTTAATCGATCGACGATGACCCAGATGGCGTCGTTCCCCCGTGGTGTCTTCGGCAGGCCAACAATAAAATCCATAGTGACATGATTCCATTTCCACTCGGGAATAGCGAGGTTCTGCATCTCCCCGCCCGGTCGCTGATGCTCAGCTTTCACCTGCTGACAGGCCATGCATTGCGACACGAAGAGCGCCACATCTCTCTTCATTCCGTGCCACCAAAAGGTCGTACGGAGGTCCTTATACATCTTGGTACTGCCTGGATGCAAGGTATATTTCGCATAGTGCGCCTCCGACAGGATCTCCTTTCTGAGTTCTGAATTGTCCGGAACGCATAGCCTACCCTTCAATCGAAGCACGCCGGTTTCGTCTTCCGCAAAGTCGGTCGTTCTGCCTGTCGAAATTAGCTCTCGCACTTTCTTCAGGTACGAATCGTCCGTCTGAGCGGTCTTGATCTTATTCAGCAAGCTCGGCTCCAACTGTAACTTTGCCAACTGCACGTTCCGGAATCTGACTCGGAGCTCGATGCCCATCTCTTCAAGGTCGCGTAGCAGTCGAGGGTCGATGGATAACGAGGCAAGGTACTTCCGACTCAAAGCGTCCGCCACAACATTTCCCTTTCCCGGCGTGTAGTCGATAGTCAAGTCGTAATCCTTGATTAGTTCCAGCCAACGCCTTTGCCGCAAGTTCAGCTCCTTCTGCGTGAATAGATACTTGAGGCTCTTGTGATCGGTATAGATCGTGCACGCCACACCATAGAGATAGTGGCGCCACAATTTCAACGCAAACACAATCGCCGCTAACTCCAGGTCGTGCGTGGGATAATTTTTCTCGTGCGGCTTTAGCTGTCGGGAAGCAAAAGATATCACCTTGTTCTGCTGCATCAGCACGCACCCCAAGCCCTGACCGGACGCGTCGCTAAATATCTGGAAACCCTCAGTCCCTTCTGGAAGTGCGAGTATCGGGGCCGAGACGAGCCTCTGCTTCAACTCTTGGAACGCAGCTTCACAGTCGTCTGACCATTCAAAGGCGACTCCTTTCTGGGTGAGGCGAGTCAGAGGCGATGCGATCTTCGCGAAGTCTTTCACGAAGCGTCGGTAGTATCCAGCTAGGCCAAGGAAACTTCGAATCTCGCCGACGGACGCTGGCCGCTTCCAATCGACAACGGCTTCAACTTTCTTTGGGTCGACCGCAATGCCTTCAGCAGAAATGATGTGTCCGAGGAATGCGACGCTGCTAAGCCAGAATTCACATTTGCTTCGCTTCGCGTAGAGTTGATTTTCTCGAAGGGTCTGAAGCACGGTCCGCAGATGCTCAGTATGCTGCTGCTTATTCTTTGAATAGACGAGTATATCATCGATAAAGACCACTACGAACTTGTCGAGGAAGGATCGGAACACCCGATTCATTAAATCCATGAAGGCAGCAGGGGCGTTCGTTAGGCCGAACGGCATTACCAGGAACTCGTAATGGCCGTATCGAGTGCGGAAAGCAGACTTCGGCACATCGTCCGGCTTGATCTTGAGTTGATGATAACCCGAACGCAGATCAATTTTAGAGAACACCGTGGCTCCTTGGAGCTGATCGAACAGATCATCTATGCGGGGCAGGGGATACTTGTTCCGGACGGTGGCTTTATTCAGCTCGCGGTAGTCGATACAAAGACGCATAGAGCCGTCCTTCTTCTTGACAAATAGTACGGGTGCTCCCCACGGCGAGACGCTGGGTCGGATGAATCCCTTGTCGAGCAATTCCTGTAACTGCACCTTGAGTTCTTTAAGCTCTGCAGGGGCCATTCTGTACGGGGTCTTCGAGATCGGTCGAGTGTCGGGGAAGGTATCAATAGTGAACTCAATCTCTCGATCGGGCGGCATGCCGGACAACTCGTCCGGGAACACATCGGGGAATTCTGCCACAACGTCGGTCTGACCCGCGTTTGTACCATCCTGTCGTATGTCTCGAACGGAAGCCAGATAGCCTTCGCACCCGGAATGCAGCATCCGTCGAGCAGATATCACAGAGATCACCATGCAGGTCGGCGACGCCTCACCACACGAGTAGCAAAATTCAGGCACTCCCGGTATGCGGAAAGTGACCTTCTTCTCAGCGCAGTCTATGGTTGCGTTGCACGGACCGAGCCAATCCATCCCCAGAATGATGTCGTAGTCTTTAATGTCTAAAACTATCGCATCAAGACTGACCTGTTGACCACCTATACAGATGATTCCGTCTCCGCAGACTAAATTCGCAGCTAGTGGCATGCCCGACGGGATGTTAACAGTGAGCTCGAGACCGAGCGGGGTCAGAGGAAATTTGTGCTCGGCGGCAAAGTCCGCCGATATAAAACTATGCGTGGCACCTGAATCAAACAATACACGAGCAGGTTTATTATTGAATTGCAGTATACCTGTCACGACTGTGTCAGATGCGAACACTTCATCTCGGGTCATGGCGTAGACACGGCCCTGAGCATTGGGGCGACGGTCTTGGCCATTCTGTTGTGCGGTCGGTAGAGCCTGAGGTGCTTGGCCTAGGTTCTTCTTCGGGCAGTCGCGTACGGTATGGTCGGCTCGGCCGCACCCGAGGCACGTACCGTTCTTCAGTCGGCACTCGCTGATCAAGTGTCCCTCCTTGGCACAGAAAGTGCAGACCACTCGATCCTTCGTCTGGTTGCCGCCTCCGTTGCCACGATTTTGACGCTTATGTGCGTTGTTGCCTCCCGCATTACTATGGCATTTGTTATTAAAGTGAACAGCGCCGGTAGTAGTAGGAGGATACTCGGACTCCAGACGGATGGCGTGGTTGAGTGCCTCGCCCATGGTTTTGTATTCGGCCACCGAAACATGCGCACGGATGGTTGAACGCAGGCCCACTTCGAATCGTCAAGCTCGGCTGGCGGTGGTAGGTAGGAAGTCCCCAGCAAATTTGGCCAGTTTGTTGAATTTGGCCGCATATTGTCGTACCGTCATATTGTCCTGCTTTAACTGCATGAACTCATCTTCTTTCTCCTGTCGTACGGCTGCGGAAAGGTATTCAGTCTCGAACGCCTTTTTGAATGTCGCCCATGAGATCGCCGCCGTCTCGTCTTCACGTCGAATTGCCCGCTTCTGCACAGCCCACCAATCGTGCGCGTTCATTCGAAGTAGAAGTTGAGCACACGCGACTTTCTTTGAGTCCTCGACACCTAGAAGCTCGAACTTATCTTCCAGCTCCTCCAGCCAGTCGATCGCCACCGCGGGATCTTCTGTGCCGTTGAAGGAAGTGCGGCAGCTTTTCGTGAATTTTGACACGTCGAAGTTAGAACTTCTCGGTACTGCAGGTGAGAGCACGGGCGCCTCTGGTTCAGCTTTGTTGGATCGAACCGCAGGCTGGGTCACGGCAGGTGTCATCGTTGAGTTGTTGTTGCCGACGACCGACTGTACGATCTGCTGGAGGGTATTCAGCTGCTGCTGCTGCAACTTGAATTGAGCCTCGCACCGATTCTCAAATTGAGCCTGACGAGCCTCCGCTTGCTGACGATGGAGCTCGTTTTGACGCTGCTGTATTTCAAGCATTTGTAGCATACGTTGCATCGGGTCGCCGGAAGGTCCGGCTACAGTAAGCATCATTCCCGTTGGGTTGACGGAATGCTCGGGTCCAGAAGCACTCGAGCCGCTGGAAGCGCTCGTCTCGTCTTCTGCCTGAGCTCCCGTAACTGCAGGGAAAAGGAAAGCAACTCTCGTTAGTTTCAGAAAATGTCTTGGGTTCAGCGTATGGAACAACTCTTCTCATCGACATGAGGTCAACGGTTGGAGACTAAAACTCGACATTGGAGGCCAAGGACGTAAAGCCGTGCTCTGATACCATTATGTCACGCCCCGATTCCGTCGAATCGATAGTCGTCCCCCGGGCGTGATGCCGTACGAACCTAATTTGCGATCGCACAAGGCCTAGTCATAAGGTAATCCGAGACACGAGATCTAAGAGAGTACGCAGACAAATTGATACACACAATAATTAAAGGAAACTTGATCTTATTTGATAATGAACATCTTTTTACAGACTCCGATACAAGACTCTTTGCCGCGCGGGCTACAACATGACTCGATTACAAAAGAGTGCCGATGAGATAGCCGTTCCATACATTGCACACATCCCTCAATATTCACAAGTACTCCATTGACCTGGATGGGAGGGACGCTGAGTCATTTTCCTTGGACTGTCGAGAGCCTTCAAAAGTAGAGTCGCTGAAAGAGAGTCTTCGACGCACGGCCGAAGCTTCAAAAGTCACGAACGTCGCCGAGCTAGTTGGCACGTCCTTCCGGGTTCGTGGGACCTGCAAAGAGCGAGGATCAGCACGATACACATGTACTGGCGAATGGCTAATTAAATCCAAGCTCTGCATTTGATTCAAGAAATTTGTAAACATGTTAGCTAGCTAGTTCAATGATCTTTCTAACCATCCTGTTCGGTTTGCATGTTAACATGTTCTGAGGCAAGCATATGAAATTGTATAACATTGAGCAACTATCAAAATCATCATGTGCCATGTGCGTTTGTTAAGCAGTGTGAAGGGTGTGGAGGCCACTGGCAATTGCAAGCCATCGCGGACATATAGCTGAGTTAGACGGCGACCCTTTCGCGTCGGGTAGCGAGCCCTGTGCGAAAGTTCCCGCATAACTCGCGCCGATGAAGGGCTGGCGCTTACTATACACTCGTTCCTCCCGGGCCGAATCGGTCCCTTGGCCTAGGTAACCGTTCGAGGAAACTACACCTTGTCGACAAGTTGTCCAATGACCGTTTTCCTTTGAACTTAGTTGATTTGGTCATTTAGCCGTATCGTTGCGATAAACATTAATTGATTCATTCATTGGTTTGCATAGACCAAGTATAATTGCATAGGGAAGCATGTTTTCTATTTCCAAAACCGGCAGTTCGTTACCAAGTGTTTCATGAAGTATCGTGGCATGATTTCATTGATTCCACATTATTATGACAAGCATTTTATTTACTTCACATATTGAGTTTTGAAGTAGAAGGACAGAGCGAAGGAGGTCAGCCACTCGCCTAAGGCTTGCTTCAAGCGAGCGACCGGTTGGCTGCGCTGTCGTTGCCTACGCGATCACCTGCAATCGCATAAGCAACTGATTAGAACACTGTGTATTTCAAGAAATTTCGATATGAATGCGAGCTCAAAAATGCGTCACGAAAACCCATCGAAAGCATTCACGAAAACGAAAGCCAAAGCCAATTCAAGTGCGGCATGAAAACCAGAGCAACGGGAGGTCTCTCCCGACTCAGCCGCAGAGCCAATCCTCGAGGCACAACCCGCTGAATATGGGACTTGGTTCCGAAGAAGCCATTCCATAACGTGGAATGGATCTTAATTCAACCGTTCCCGTTCGATCGACTCGGCCGATTCCGACCTATCGGTTCCGACCGAATCGATAGCGACAGTGTTCCTTTCTCGCGCACCCCGTGGACGGAGACGGGGCACGATGTAGGGACGGAGCACTACATGCATGGCCAGATTTAGAGCCAGTCCCTGAGGATCCAGCTTACTTCTACCTCCAAGATGGTCAACACTAGAGGGATGATCGTAGGAGGACTCGAGTGGGTTTCTTACTTCCCCGCCCGTTTTGTTATCTACTTTATACTTTGTCGTTTGGCACCGACATGTTAGTCGGATTGTCTTGTACCTATTTTTGCATAATTGTAACTAAGTCAGACTGCAGCTGCTAACAATTGTGTATACTTACTACATCATCTGGCTGTATTTTGTAAAGCCAGATATCAAGAACATTTTGACTGAGCGTTTGGGACGCCTTACTGCTTTATCTTATATGTTTTCTATTTTTGTTTCTTGTTTGAATGATTGAGACAATAGATGTGAAGTGACCATAGTGAGACTTCATGTAGTATGCACCCCCCTCGTCTTGTAGACATCATTGATCGTATTATACGGTATTCATCTACCCGTAATACGTAGCTGGCTGAGTCATTCTCCCGCTCTCCAGTATTCTGGTTCTGGGGCGTGACAAGGTTTTAGTGGTGGCCCATGCAGGTCTGATTTCAGACTTGTGGGGTGTTTTAATAGGATGTCTCAATCACACATGTTTCCCCTTGATCTCATGATTCGTTACTCTCAACTCTAGCTTGACATTCCAGTATCCTTTGACTTCATTGATCCTTCATGTCCGGTCGTTTGATTGTTCTCTTGTCCCTTTTTTTAGGGGCACCTCGTCCGCACCTGTCAGAGCTGGACAGCAACAACATGGACAGCAACATGGATAACCTGACCATGTTGGTCAGCAACAAGAGCCGGTACTAACTCAAGAGGCTACCCAAGAAGAAGTAATAGTAGAAGCAGCAGCTGGATCACAGTATCCAGATGTTCCACCACCACCAACAGTTCCACCTACCCCTGCGGAGATGGACACACCGGCTCTTCTGGAGATCATGAGAGGGATGATGGCCACTCAGCAGCACCAGATGTTAGCCCAACAGCGCATGCACGCTCAGTTGCAAGAGCAGAACGTACTACTCAACCAAAGGTTGCAGACAGCTTTGGAAAGAGGGGCAAGGCCGGATTTTGGAGCATCAACCAGATTTTGCAAGTTCAACCCTCGCCGTTTTGAAGGAACGGAGGATGCCATTTCAGCAGATGCATGGCTTAAGGATATTGAGGCTATTTTGACAGCCGCTAAGGTGCCGGCAGAAGAACATGTAGATCAGGTGAAGTTGTTACTTCAGGATCTCGCACGTGATTGGTGGGAATCAGAGGAGGTAGGCATCAGACGTCCTGTGGCTTGGGACGATTTTACAGCAAGATTCAAGATAAAGTACTATGGAGTTGTGGCGCAGTTTGAGCTACAACAGAAGTTTATCAACCTCAAGCAGGCCGGCAAGACGGTAGATGCTTATGCAGCGGAGTTCTGCAGATTGAGTAGGTTTGCCCCAGAGATGGTAGCGACGGAGCGTCAGAGGGCTATGAGGTTTCAGCAAGGGTTTCATCTTGAGCTCTTGCAATTGATAGAGGGGCACAATTACCAGACTTTTGATGAGATATTGACGGCAACCCGAAGGCATGAGATCACCATTCAGAGGATCACAGTTAGGACTGGAGGTCAGAAGAGATCTCACAGTCAGATTGAAGGAGGAGGGGGAGCAGCACCCCGAACAACAGCACCATCTCTTGGCATTCGCATTCACGATATGGCAATGCGAGGGCCAAAACCACCACCCAGGCAGCAGCAGCAACAGAAGAAGAACCAGCAACCCCCAGCGGGCTGTACTTATTGCGGGAAGATGGGGTACACTAGAGATGTGTGTCGGGCATTGAACGGACTGTGTTTGATATGTTGAATTCGAGGTCAGGAGGACCAGGGCAACAGTTTTCTGCTCTGCCAGTACCAGGGGCAGGACAGTATCGAGGACCAGCAGTGGCAGTGAGACCATTGGCCCAGCGTCCGTTAATGCCACAGGCTCAGATGTTTCGGCAGCAGGGACCGCCGATACAGCAACACCAGCATAGACCACCCCAGCATCATCAAGGCAGGGGCCAGCAGCAGCACCAGGCTAGGCCACAGTATGGGAACCAGCAAGGAGGTCGAGGGCAGACATTCACACTGTCCTTGGAGGAGGCATTAGCATCGGGAGATGTTGTGGCAGGTAACATTCTCGTCGCCTCATATCCCGCAGTAGCATTGTTTGATTCGGGAGCATCATACTCATTTATATCTACACAATTTGCGACACGACTAGGAATGGAGTTCGAGGCATTGCCAGGGAGGTTGAGTATACTCACTGGCAATGGGCTCGTAGGAGTTAGTAGAGTTATTCTAGCGTGTAGTGTTATAGTTTGCGGGCATTCCTTACCCGTCCAGTTGATAGAATTTCCTGTTAGAAATTTCGACGTTATCTTAGGTATGGACTGGCTGAAAGACAGTCATGCGACAATAGATTGTCGTAGTGGGAGTGTATCTTTTAATATTCCAGGCATGAAGAAATTCACCTTAGTCAGATCAGAGGCAACTCAGCAAGGGCAGGGAGTAATAACAGCAATGGAAGAAGTTCTAGTTCCGAAGGTAGTTGAAGAATTTCTAGACGTATTTCCCGAAGAACTTCCAGGTCTACCACCGGTTAGAGATATTGAGTTCAGCATAGAATTGGCACCTGGAACTAAACCAATATCAGATCGGGTTTACAGAATGGCGGATTCGGAGCAGGCCAAGGTGTATCAGCACATAGAGGAATTGAAGGAGAAGGAGTTTATCCAAGCTAGCATATTGCCATGGGCAGCACCAGTGGTACTTGTGGGAAAGAAGGATGGATCATCCAGATTGTGTATCGACTACAGGAAGCTTAACGCAACAATAGTAAAGAATAAGTACCCACTACCCAGGATCGACGACTTGTTTGACCAGTTGAGCACAGCTAGAGTTTTCTCTAAGATAGATCTTCGTTCAGGGTACCATCAAGTGAGGGTTCGAAAGGAAGACATTTCCAAGACAGCATTCAGGTCGAAGTATGGACATTATGAATTCTTAGTAATGCCGTTTGGTTTGACCAATGCTCCAGCTATATTCATGGATTTGATGAACCGTATCTTTATGCCGTATTTAGATCAGTTTATCGTAGTATTTCTCGACGACATTCTTGTATACTCTGCTAGTGAAGAGGAGCATGAAGACCACCTCAGGAAAGTGTTACAGGTTCTGAGAGAGAACCAGTTGTATGCCAAGCTCAGCAAGTGTATGTTTTGGTCGGATCATATTTTATTTTTGGGTCATATCATATCAGGAGCTGGAGTAGCAGTAGATCCCAAGAAGGTAGAAGCAGTAGAGAGTTGGCCAGTACCTAAGACCGTAGCTGATGTACGGAGTTTCTTGGGATTGGCAGGATATTACAGAAGATTTGTGTCAGATTTTACAAGACTTTCAGCACCCATGACCCGCTTGACACGAAAAGATGTACCATTCGTCTGGTCGACAGAATGCCAGGCATCATTTGAGAATCTGAAGCAGAAGTTGATATCAGCGCCTATTCTTACATTGCCAGTTGGGCCCGGAGGTTTTACAGTATATTGTGATGCGTCAGGTAAAGGACTTGGATGTGTCCTCATGCAACATGGAAAGGTGATAGCATATGCATCTAGGAAGCTTCGAGACCACGAGAAGAATTATCCAACTCATGATTTGGAGTTGGCGGTAGTAGTATTTGCTTTGAAGCTATGGAGACATTATTTATATGGTGACCGAGTGGACATATACACAGACTATAAAAGTCTGAAGTACATCTTTACTCAGAAGGAGCTGAACATGAGGCAGAGAAGATGGTTAGAGCTGATCAAGGATTATGACGTGGAGCTTCAGTACCATCCAGGCAAGGCTAATGTAGTAGCAGACGCTCTCAGCAGAAGAGGCGACACATTTATGTTGACAACGCAGAAGCACATCTTAGAAGACCTTCAGGAGATGGGCACCGAAGTTATACTTCCTAATGATATAGGAATTCTGGCGAGTCTACAAGTTCAATCCGACTTGGTAGACAGGATCAAGGCGGCCCAGGCACAGGATCCAAGGATTCAGAAGCTTAGGGCAGAATGTGAGTCAGGGCTCAGAAAGGAGTTGCAAATCCACAAAGATGGTACGCTTAGGTTCGGATCACATCTATGTGTACCTAGTGGAGATATCAGACATGAAGTTATGACAGAAGCGCACAGTTCTCAGTATTCTATACATCCTGGAGGGACCAAGACGTACCAAGATATCAAGCAGCACTTCTGGTGGAACGGGATGAAGAGGGAGATAGCTAGGTTTATTTCCCGTTGCTTGATATGTCAGCAAGTAAAGGCAGAACAGCAGAGGCCAGCTGGATTATTACAACCGCTTCCTATCCCAGAATAGAAGTGGGAACACATCACAATAGACTTTGTGACCGGTTTACTGAGATCACCAAGTGGTAAAGATGCTATTTGGGTGATAGTAGATCGGCTTACAAAGGTAGCACATTTTCTTCCTTTCAGAGTAGGGCAATCTACAGAAAAGTTGGCAGAGTTGTATATGCAACAGATAGTCAGGTAGCATGGAGTCCCTGTCAGTATTGTGTCAGACCGAGATACCCGCTTTATATCACATTTCTGGAAGAGTTTGCATCATAGTCTGGGTACCAAGTTAAGATTTAGCACGGCTTACCATCTACAGACGGACGACCAATCAAAAAGGACAATTCAGACTTTGGAAGATATGTTGCGAGCTTGTACCCTAGATTTTGGAGGATCTTGGGAAAGCCACCTGCACTTAGTTGAGTTTTTATATAACAACAGTTATCAAGCCAGTATCCAGATGGCGCCATTTGAGGCACTATATGGTAAGAAGTGTAGATCGCCACTAGCATGGGATGATATCGGGGAAAGAAAGATGCTAGGCCCAGAAATAATTATCCAGACGGTTGAAGTGATTAAGAGAATTAGAGAGCGACTTCGTATTGCACAGGATCGGCATCGTCATTGGACGGACCAGCATCGTAGGCCGCTAGAGTTTTCTGTTGGGGACCACGTGTTCTTGCGGATCTCACCTACCCGTGGGATCATTAGATTTGGCGTTCGCGGGAAGTTGAGTCCGCGATACGTAGGCCCATTTGTTATTCTTAATAGGATAGGCGATGTTGCTTATCATTTGTCCCTTCCACCTTCGTTACGAGAGGTGCATGACGTGTTTCATGTATCTCAATTGCGAAGGTATGTATCGGACCCCAGCCATATC
Source organism: Iris pallida (assembly GCA_029216955.1). NCBI lineage: Eukaryota > Viridiplantae > Streptophyta > Magnoliopsida > Asparagales > Iridaceae > Iris > Iris pallida. The sequence goes on from JANAVB010036020.1 coordinate 10,216,183, forward strand.
CTCGATCATTCAGAACTGGTTGTTGGTATCAACCTGTCTTACGAGGAGCAGCCTGTGTCCATCTTGGACCGAAGAGAGAAGATACTCAAGAACCGAACAATTAACCTTGTCCGGGTTGCTTGGGGTCATCACTCTTTGGGAGAGTCAACGTGGGAACGTGAGGATGATATCCGATCACGGTATCCACACCTGTTTGACTCACAAGGTATATCTTTTTCTGTGTACCTTGATTGTCTTGATTCCTCATGCTTATCACCTTTTGGGTAGAATTGCTTGATATCATAGATTGTTAAATATAGATATGCTACTTGCTATGGACATTGTAAAATGATTGCTTGCTTAAATTTTTTGTACTGGTTTGGCCTTGATATTTCTATCCTGCTTGGATTTGAAATTTCGAGGACGAAATTTTTCTAAGGAGGGTAGAGATGTCACTCCCCGTTCCCAGTATACGTATTTTTAATACATGTACTGCTTTAATATATTTATTTAAATATTTATCATGTATTGTTCTGTATTTTAATTCCTTTAATTCATGCAAATTAAAATTCCTGTAATTAATTTTCTGTATTTTACTTCCTGCTTTTATTCTCTGCTTTAGCTTACTTTAGGTTTGGCCTAGGTTGGTTTATTTTCGGGTATGTTGGTTCAACATGAACCCAATACCCCCACCTATCACCACATCACCATTTAAAGCCCCCAAACTCTTTCTCTCTCTTCATTACTCTCCTTCACCATTACTCTTCTCCTTCTTTCTCATTACTCTCTCCACCTACCAAACCCATAGGCAAGTACATCTTGCTTCTTCATGAGGACCCATTTTTATGGTTCCATTCTCTTCCTCTTGTGATTCTAAGAGAGTTTAGAACTTGGCATTTTTTGTTTTGAAGTTTTATTTTCAGTAGATCTAAAAATTAGTTATTTTCGGATTTTGGTGGTTTTGATCTATCAAACTTCTTTGTTTTCAAGTTTTGATGGTTCCATATTGTAGAGAATTTTATTCTACCCAATTTTGACCTTTACAAAGTTGGATTTGGACTTATTTTGACCCAGTTTTAGATTTTGAAGCTTTGGGTTCAAACCATGGAGTTCTTGCTGATTGGAGAAGACAGTGAGCAGTGTACGCGAGCTTTTTAGCTAGCGCTACTGAGCTGCGCGCGCTCTTTAGCGCAGCGCAGTCTGCCTCATACGCTGCCTTTTGGCGGCGTATGGTCTTGTATACGCTACCTTAGTAAGGAGTCGTATGGAGTTCATACGCTGCCTTTTGGAAGCGTATGACTTGCGTACGCTGGCTTGGATAGTAAGGAGTCGTATGGAGTTCATACGCTGCCTTTTGGAAGCGTATGACTTGCGTACGCTGGCTTGGATAGTAAGGAGTCGTATGGAGTTCATACGCTGCCTTTTGGAAGCGTATGACTTGAGCGTAGCATGACTTGAGCGTAGGCTGACATGAGCGTAGCCTGCTTACCCTGGATCCTCTATAGCCCTGTATATTGATATTTTATTAGATATTTAACGTCCATTTTATATCCTTACGTCTTTTGGCATAAACTTGATAAAATCATGATATGTTAATATTTTTGTTAAATATAGATTGTTACGTGGGATGTACCATGTATCGTGAATTGAGTTATAGATACCCCGATTGACTGGAATTAAACCCTGAGAGTTGTAGACTCGATCCAACTGAATACTAGTTGACTTTCATGCCTTGTCACCATTGATAATGATTGTGACCTTGATTAATAATTGATCATGCGTTCCTAGTTGGAACTAAGAGACTGGCTAGTCGTCTTTGAATTGAATGAATGAGACACGTTCATATTAATTATGAACTACTGAAATCGACTGGCTAACCCCGAATATTGGCATACAGGCACATGCAGGCTTCAATTCATTTATTATTTATTTATCTTACCAAAGAAGCATGTGTACTTTATGGTCAAGGCATGATTACTCCGTGGTTAGTTTTGATTGTTGCATTACGCTATGTAAGACCTACAACCTGACCGCACTGGTATCATTATAGAGTTGCGCATATCTTACCCCGTACGAAAGTACTCATTCTGAATGACCATGATCCACGACATGGTACTTCACTCAACATAGAGACCATTAAGTTACATAAAATAATGATTGCATGGAGAGAATGGATTCTCGAGTTCTTACATGGCAGCCCTCTTAGGACTAGTAGTGCCCGATAGGCCGGTTGGCCTCACAGATGCTGCAAATCTGCCACACGGGCAGGGAGCGGTATCTGGTTATATTATCTATTGAATATTGTATATTAATGACGGGCGTCCCGCTGGGACTCGTCTAATTCATGAATGGCGCAATTGATTGACTGGGTAAACTAGCCTTGCTTGCGCATAGTAAGAACTGAGAAATCCTCATTGCATAAAACTAGGATAACTTGGAACTCACAATAGCAAGCCGTAGTAGTTGCCTGGCCGTTTAAATTGATTTGTTTGTGCACTATACCTACTCTGTTACTTAACTGAGATTATCAGAATGTCAGGACATGACGGGCCAACTTCTGTCCTTGTTTGGTTGGGAGGTTGGTTCGAAGTGTCGTGATGTTATGAGAATCCTAGTGGCAAGCAGAGATCTATTTATCATATTTCTCATTACTGGTTTTAGTTCTCATGTTGTGCTTTCTTGTGGTACTTGCTATTAGAGGTCTAACCTCTCTGGTTTTGCATGGCCAGATTTTGAGCCAGTCCCCGAGGATCCAGCTTACTTCTACCTCCAAGATGGTCAACACTAGAGGGATGATCGCAGGAGGACTCGAGTGGGTTTCTTACTTCCCCGCCCGTTTTGTTATCTACTTTATACTTTGTCGTTTGGCACTGACATGTTAGTTGGATTGTCTTGTACCTATTTTTGCATAATTGTAACTAAGTCAGACTGCAGCTGCTAACAATTGTGTATACTTACTACATCATCTGGCTGTATTTTGTAAAGCCAGATATCAAGAACATTTTGACTGAGCGTTTGGGACGCCTTACTGCTTTATCTTATATGTTCTCTATTTTTGTTTCTTGTTTGAATGATTGAGACAATAGATGTGAAGTGACCATAGTGAGACTTTCATGTAGTATGCACCCCCCTCGTCTTGTAGACAGCATTAATCATATTATACGGTATTCATCTACCAGTAATACGTAGCTGGCTGAGTCATTCCCCCGCTCTCCAGTATTCTGGTTCTGGGGTGTGACAAGGTTTTAGTGGTGGCCCATACAGGTCTGATTTCAGACTTGTGGGATGTTTTAATAGGATGTCTCAATCACACATGTTTCCCCTTGATCTCATGATTCGTTACTCTCAACTCTAGCTTGACATTCTAGTATCCTTTGACTTCATTGATCCTTCATGTCCGGTCGTTTGATTGTTCTCTTGTCCCTTTTCTTAGGGGCATCTCGTCCGCACCTGTCAGAACTGGACAGCAACAACATGGACAGCAACATGGACAACCTGACCATGTTGGTCAGCAACAAGAGCCGGTACTAACTCAAGAGGCTATCCAAGAAGAAGTGATAGTGGAAGCAGCAGCTGGATCGCAGTATCCAGATGTTCCACCACCACCAACAGTTCTACCTACCCCTGCGAAGATGGACATACCGGCTCTTCTGGAGATCATAAGAGGGATGATGGCCACTCAGCAGCACCAGATGTTAGCCCAGCAGCGCATACACGCTCAGTTGTAAGAGCGGAACGTACTACAGGACCGTATCATTTTTCTGGTCCTGTATGCCAACTTTGGTCCGAATCTGAGAAGGTCAACCGGAACGCTATTTTGGCGGCCCCGCGACCCGATCCAACGGGCGAATTTGTGCACGACCCACCAGAATCCAACTTTGGACATACTGTTGGATTCGTCTCGTCAAGCCGGACTTGTAGACATATAGTTTGTTGACTTTAGAGAACGTTGATACCGGCATGCTTTTTGGTGCAAAGCGGGTCCAACGGTGGACATCGTTTTGGCCCAAAATTACCGTTTTGCCACTGTATCCAGAATTGGATTTATGGGTAGGCATTTCTAACTAATTTGACCATTCTGAGAACGTCAGTAATGTCTATTTCAGCATTAGGAGACTGTTGTGCGAGTTGACCGTTCGTGGCTCATTGAGTGGTTTGTAGTTCAATTTTCTCAGCTCAGGACAGCAGGCAAGTACATTCTCTTATAGTTTTTACTGCTTTGATATCTACTATATCCGATTCAGTTGTAGTGTTATACTTGATTCTCGACACAAGAATACACGGACTAGTATATGTGAATCTCGGCATGAGATGTCATTCCTGGTTTACTTGGCATATGAGTACATTGTTCGATATTGTTTCCTGTACTTGTATAGACATCGATTTGGGAGTGGGCTGGCCCCCTGCTCTTCGAATCCCGTGTCATGACCTGTCATGTATGGATTCATTATACTACTCAGGAAATGGGGAGTTATTAGAGGTTATGTGATCATTACCCCTACTTGTTTATTACTTGTGCATAGCTCCACCCTCACCACTCGTAGGGTGTAGCCTGACCTTATACTACTTGTGCATAGCTTCCCATTTTGGCCGGCATGATCCCTACACTATTATACTACCTGTGCGTAGTCGGTCAAATGGAACAGCCTGATCTTGACCCAAGCCGATCACATAACGCTCTAATATCTCATGGCACTTTCTTTTTATGTTTACATCATACCTCAGATTACTTTCCACTGTTTATATTCTAATTTTATCTTATATCTCACACATGACATGATATTCAGCTCTCTTGTACTGTTTTACTTTCAGTCTTGATATTTTATCTTGTATTTCAATATAATTGTCTCTTATAGTATTTGTCAATTCACATGGAACTGCTGTTAGCATTTGTACTTACTCATATCCTGACAGGATAACCCCCATTATTTTTCAGAGGATTTAGATGCAGACTGTCCAACCTACTACGTGTCACGACCGGCACCCATTTTTTTTCCGGATACGAGACGTGTCCAAGCCAGCCTACGCCACAGAGTCGGCGGTAGAACGCTGTCACGGCCATGATGATCAAAATAAATAACACAATGCTCATTCACAAAACTAATTTAACTTACAATATTCGCAAGTTTTGTATTTGCAGAAAATATAAACTCGTACAAATATTGGAATGACCTACAACTCATCTATCTGGCTTGTCTCTAGGGTTTTCGTTTGCAAGTACACCCATCACTCCCCAAGCTAAGTGGATCCACGGCTAACCTGAAAAATATTGGTTTTCAGTCAGGAATGGAACGAGTACAATTCACCGAATACAGTTTCAATATATGAAATTGACTATACGACAGAGGTTAGCCTTTAGACATATGATTTATACAATAAATGAAGAAAGACAGAATAAAACTAAACAGAAAATGAAATACAATAAAATACTGACCGACTGACCGACTGAAGTACCTTTGATATGTGATCGGTCTCGGAACAATTATGCAACACGGTCTACACTGTCTAAAGTTACACGGTCTACACTGTATAAAGTTACACGATATACATTGTATAAAGCAGTAATGAAATACTGTCTACACCGTATAAAGCAATAACAATCACGGTCTACACGGTCTACACGATATAAATACAATAATAATCATGGTCTACACGGTCTAAAGTCAGATCACACATCGTTGGTACTTCACCCTCCCGACACAACAAGGAACAAATCAACATAAAACTGAAATCACATATCTATCGACTAAACACTGATAAATAGTAAAGATCAATACTGAAAACAAACAATAAACTGTACTCGCCTGTGGTCCTTTGCTGGTGAAACCGATAGTCCAAACTACTCAGTGTGTCACAAAATTCAAAACCCATACAACAGTCTCCATATGCTGAAATAGACATTACTAATGTTCTCAGAATAGTCAAATTAGCTAGGATTGCCTGTCCTTAAGTCCAATTCTGGATATAGGGGTAAAACGGTAATTTTGGGTCAAAACGGTGTCCGCCGTTGGACCCGCTTTGCACCGAAAAGTGTGCCAGAGTTAATAGTCTCTAAAGTCGTCAAACGATATTTCTAAGAATTTATTTTAATGATACGAACCCAACCGTATGTCCAAAATTGAATTCCGGCAGGCCGTGCACAAAATCGCCCGTTGAATCGGACCGTGCGGCCCGTAAAACGGCGATCCGATCAACTATCTCAGAATTGGACCAAACTTGGCATACAGGACCAAAAAAACGATACGGTCCTGCTGGCACAAGTTTTATCTCGATCTGACGAGCATGCACAAAGTAATTAGAAAATTTGCACGGAGGCCGATATAGTGAATTTCGACGGATACGCATTAAATTCGTCGCGCATACGCAACCAATTTAAATTCCGTCAAAGCCCACACGTGCACGAAGACGTTACGCACCTTTCGATGTTTTCGGTTCGCGACCACGTCGCCCGGATTGGCGGGACGCACGTCGTATCGAAGAGTTTTTTTAATATTTTTAATATTTTAAAACAGATTTTTCATAATCTTTGGGGACCGTTTAATCGGAACACAATGCATGAATATAGAAACGAAAATAATGGTTTCCATCTCCTATATATTGTCTATAAGTTTCTTCAAATAGAATTTCAAAATCGTGCATGGGTTGGAAGAAAACTGTCCGTGAACTAGAGTCGTTGGACTGGTTTTTCTGTCATGTCTGGGACAGATTTTTATTGAACTTGGGTTCGATTTTTCGGGCAATATAGGTTATCTAAAATAAATCCAATTTATGGGAGTTACAGTCCTAAGGGTTGTGATCATACCCGCGCGATCGGTTCGACGAATCATCAAACGTGGAGGCCGATAACTCGCAGCGAAGTAGGCCCGCGCCTGTTTCTGGCTGCCACTGCTCTATTTGGATCAGCTGCTGCCGCGGCGGCTTCAGCCGGCCGGCGGTGGCCCTCGGCGGCACGTGTGCGCGTGGGGAGGGGGTCGCCTGGGGTCGGCGCTGTGTAGGATCGGGTTTAGGGTTTTTGTGTACTTCTCTGTCGAATCCTTATACTTATATACATTCGGTTCTTTGCAAACAGGGAAGGAGCTGCGCGGGTTTGGGCCGCTCCTGCAGATTTATTAATATGGCTACTGTAGCGTAGCTACAGTAGCATCTTCTTTTCCTTTTTTTTCTTTTCCTTATTAATAAATCTATTCATATATATATATATATATATATATATATATATATATATATATATATATATATATATATATATATATATATATACTAAAATTCCCTAAATCTAAATAAATATATTTTTTATGGAAATACAAATCTCAATATTTTCTATTCCTAGTGCAGAGCCTATTTATATAAATACGAATATATATATATATATATATATATATATATATATATATATATATATATATTTAAAAAATATAATATAACCAATAATAATAGTATTATATAACAATAACCTCGATAAATTGATAATAAAAAATACAATAATAATAACGAAATTCAATAACTCAATAATTGGTGTATATACCATGGCGTACAATCTAATAATCTCCGAAATGTACAAGAACCTATTTATTAAATATTAATTAATAATGATATTTATAATATTTAAATTACGAATATTTAAAAATAGTCATTAAATCATTAAAACGGAATATAACACACTCATACCAAATTCCATCAACACGAATGTCATTGGACGTGCCGCATGACCTACATGGGCTTGGGCTCAATTCGGGCCCAGTCCGGGCTAAAATGGTATAACCGGTTTCCCTAAACTCAATAATATAATTAATAATTTAAATAAATCTTCGGTAAGCGTTAAGTCGTAACTTGGCCTGGTTTTCCTAGTTAGAATATCGCTATGACTCGGCCTTTCCTACCAGGGCTAATACACTAGTCAAAGCACGGCTTTGTACTATCCATGCTACGATTTCTAGTCACCTTGTTGTCACGACCCGGTCCCAATTTCTTGGGTCGAATCGGATCATGCACAGCCTGCACCGTTGTTGAGACGGCGACAGTAAGCTGTTCAGTAGCAGGTAACCATACAACAACACTATATTTGTCACAACTCAAAATTCGAAAATTTAAAACTTTATTAAACTTTTACAATGAAATGAAAGATACAACTTAAACCATTTTCTACATACATCAAGAAGAAAAGAAAACTCTAGGCAAACAGCTCATCAGTCTCGAAATCCTCGTCTTGGGATCGTGGAACAAAACCTCATCAGTGATACCTAAAATGTTGGGTCTCCAGTCAGGAGGGAGCAAAGTACAATTCATGCTAATTTAACAATTGAAATAATAATAGAATCATGCACTTTTAAACAATTTTGAAAATCAACTAAGCAGTTACAGTTTTAAAACAGTTACAGTTTCTGTGATGTGAATAGGCAATGAATATGACCGGCTTGGGTTGTACAGTTGTATCATATTGATACGATATGGCTTATCCCCGTGTGTATGAGGGGTAAGCTAACACAGTCAGTATACAGTTTTGGATGTGGTCATACTCATTACACTACTCCTCCAATCCCCAATAGTTACAGTAGTTACAGTCAGTGCTCTCAGAGAGAGTTCCGTGTTGCATCGTGGTTTAAACTTGCATTAAAACGATTACTAAATAATTATAAACTAACACAAAATGTACTTGCCTTTGATTATGACTGGATTCGATTGTTGATTCCGGGTTGATGCTAGTACAGTCCTCGAAATCCTATGATTGAGAATTAGACTCAGATATCAGGTTTTAAGTTGTTATTAGGTTACAGCTAACGTTTACGTCGCAAGCTACGTGCGTTGATTAAACCGGTTAATTTGATTATTTGGGAAATAATAACAAGAACAAATTATCTTTGGAAAACTTTGTGCTTTTGTAATATATCTATAAAAATAGTTTCTTCCAGTGACAAATCATGAACTAGTTATCTTACTAATATTTTATCTATTTATTTTACTTGGAAGTTCTTAATTAATTATCTACGAGAAATGATTACGTTCTAACCACGGTTACACGTCCAATCCAAAACCCAAAAGAATCAACATCAACTACCCAGAAAAGAAGTAAAACTTACACTATGCAATACAGGGCACAGCTAATCATCCTAGAGTTATGGGCTTATGCCCTTTACAATTCTTTTACATAAAATAAGAGAGAAATGTTTAGTTCCTAAATAAAATGTGCAGTAAAAAGTTATCTATAATAAATAACTTAAACATTAAATAAAATAATTTAAATCAAAAGTTTGGAGTCTCAGACTCGGTCCATCGTCACATCCAGCTAATACCTCAACGCCCGGTCGGACGGTGCGTTTGCATTTCGCTAGGGCCCACAGACCGGTACGGTCGTCGCCCGAAAAGTCAGCTTTAAAATCATTTCCGAAAAACCAATTTAAAATCCAAATAGATAAAGTTTTGTAAAAATTTGGGCAGCATTCCCTCTATTCCGGGACAACCCAAAACTGGGAAATGCGCCAACAAAATCCTGCAAATGTCCCAAACCAAAGAAAAACCCATTGTTACAGAAAATATAACCACAGAAATTGTTTTCCAACCACCAGAACCTTCCCGAAATACTCGGGAATTCCGAAATCAAACTAACAGCATATAATCTCAGCAAAAAATGCTATCGTTACTAACCGAACTACAACGTAGCTAAACCGGATTTCTGAGGGGAAACCGGGGACCGTTATCATCATCGACTACCGAATAAAATGCAACGGGACAGAGAATTTATACCTCGGGATGCTCGGCTAGAGCTCTCAGATGATATAATAAAAGAATAGGAATAGTCCAGCATAGCGACGTTCCGAAATCGGTGCTGGAAATCAACGACGTCGACTACGAAACGCCGGAACTCCAGAATATAGGGCACGACAGGGAGAAACAGCAGGGTACTCGGCCAGAGCAGCGCTAGGGCACGCTGTCGGGGCGCAGAGGGGAACGGGTCACCGGAGAGACGACGGGGACGACGAGAAGGGCGCGCGGGGTGGTGCGCGCCGGAGAAAAACCGCGCGGGGCGGATCTGGATAGCGGCGAGGTTCCACTGTGATCGACCGCTCGGGGGAGGGCGCGGGGGCGCACGCGGTCGGCTCGCCGCGGTCGGGGAGGGGGTCGGCCCGCTGGGAGCCGGCGGGTGGCGCGGGAACGGGGTGCTCGGCGCTGGCTTGGCCGGGGCGCACGCGGGGAGATCGCCGGAGATGGGGCGCTGGCTCCGCCGGAGATGGGGAGGGTAGGTGGAGTGGGGATTTGCTTCTGGAGTTGAAATAGAGGGAGAGAGTTTATATATATAGGAAAAGGAGGCTGGCGGTTCGGCCGGTTACGTGAGGGGAAGGGGAACGGCCATGGCCGTTCGCGGAAGAAGAAACAAAGGGGTGGTCGGTCGGTTTGGGAACCGAAAGGGTCGGTGCACATACGTTGAAAGAAAAGGAATGGTTATAACCTTGCTGATGGTGAAGGTTATAGGAATAGAGTAAAGTTGAGAGTTGTATTTTTAATGAAAGTTTTATTAACATAAATATTTTATTATTGTTATTATTATTTTTTATAAACCAAGTCAAAATCAGAATTAAGAAAGAGAGGGAAAAGAATTGGGTTTGGCTCAGGCCTGGGTCTGGGTTCGGACTCGGATCTGGGTCTGAATTCAAAATCAATGTTGTTTAATTTTCGAAATCATTTGCACTCAAACATATATAATAATAATAAAAATAATAATATTAGAAATACTAATAATTAATACTAAAACACTAATAATAATTATTCACAAAATATGGGTTTCACACTTGTACTCCAAAACTCCACCTTGGCTAAAGACATCTATCGTGATAATTAACTAAGTAATTATAAAAATTCTAAAAAAATTACCATCTGAATTCAAATAAATAAATAAATAATATTTTATCAAAATTGCGGAAAGAGGGGTTACAAATCTACCCACCTTAAAAATAATTTCGTCCTCAAAATTTAAGGGAAGAGCCCATCCGCTATGATAGAAGACGGTTTCCATTAGCTATCATCTATTCTCATGGTCATTTTGAAACTACAATTTCTCGAGGACTTCTACCCACCTTTGGTCACCCTACTCCCTCCAAACACATGTCGCTAAAATATTATAATCCTCCAACTAATTGCTAAAAGCAACTACCACAAATATCTATAGCATAGGGCATCTACAATCCTCTCTTATCCATCAAGCGACCCAAAATTTTACAAGCAGCAAATTTACACAAATAGCTAAAAAATATTAGTAAATTCTAATAAGCATGACTATTCGTCGCTCTGCAATAGGAAGGACAGGATGATAAGGAAGAATAATCGAGAGCAGTATGAAGTTTCCAGAGCGGTAGAGAGTATTCAATGATGCAGAAAGAAAGAAGATTTATAAACATTTGACTTAATTGCTAGATTGGGCTACTCTAGTCTAGTCACTTGCTAAGTCGAAGAATCCTTCGTTTCTTGGAGGGGATTGCAATTCGTGCAATACAGAAGTTCTGTTCTCGAAATTCTAAACAGGTTTCATAATAGAACGGAATTTGAGAAATCAAGATTGTGATCTTTTCCGTAGTTATTTAAACACACGAGCAAGGGATAAAATGCAATACAAGATCGTATCGTGACTTCTAGGTAGATGGAATAAGGATTACGGATGACCCTATATTCTAAGAGGGGAGACTACATAGTAGGTATAGGAATCTATTTCAAATAGTTCGATTTTATAGTCCAATTATGGTGGCATGCATGGATGGGTTTTACTGGGTCTTAATGGGTTCCCTGATTGGACATCAATCGTTGGTTGGATGAACCTTGGATTTCAATCCATATTGACTGGACAAGATTCCAATAATAAAACTATTTCTTAATAGGCTAGGGTAACCTAGAATAGGTTTCCAGCCCCGTGGTTGAGCTAGTTGCCAGTTAGGTTGGTTAGCTAGGTCCCTAAAGCCCAAAATGCGCTTTCAGTGACTTTTGTGTTTAAGTAGCACGAGAAGGTACAATTGCGTGGCACACTAGCGACATGTGCGCAGGGGACTTCGAGTAGATCACAACCATATATTGGATCGAAAGGTTTGAGTCGAGGTTGAGTCTCTAATTGTAGCCGAGAAGTATACGGGTATTATGGTAAGGGTTATAGCTAGTCATTTTGACCTGAAAGTCGTATCACAAAAATAGAGTACAAGGGGACGTGTTTGAGTGGGACATGATATACCTAGATGAAGGTGGAATCGTCTAGATCTTGAATATAAAATTTGTTGGATGGTAACCACTGATCTCGCGCTCCGATTATTAATGACACGGCCGGGGATACAAAATAATCTAAATGGAAAATGGGAGTCCTTGGGACACTAATTATCATCCTAATGGAAATTTTTCTAAACAATCGGTAACCCTCGTACATCCTAAATTTTTAGAAGGCTTACAGTCTACCCACCTTAGAAGTTTGGACATGGTCTTAGGAATGATGAGGTTAGAAGAATTTTAAAGTCTGGGTATTGTACCTCGACTTTTGTTGATAAAGTATAAGGCACGACGTAACAGGGTACGGTAGATATAAGTTAAGTCAAGTCAAGGATCGTTCCTCACTAAATAGAAAACGAGTGTGTACAATGACACATGGTCGATAAAATAGAATGATATGCTCGTCCACAGTATACAAGAGTTATCGACGGGGTAACCAACTTTAAGTCACATCATATGAAAATATTTCTAACAACTGGGTCGTGAATTTCTATTTGTGTTAAGCCTGCCAGACTATTGTCACAAGAGTTCCAAGGGTATGGGCTTAAGGGTTGCTAGTTAAAGCAAGCTTCAAGCAATAATTAGAGACTCACAACAAATTGGTTTCTTAAGAATAGCTAGTCTCCTAGGTTGACATTTTGACTAAGGGTAAAACCCTAATCATTCTCAAATTCAGATGGCTAGAAGGTCCCAATAGCAGTTTGGGGGTCGAGAGGAGAACGAGTAACTCAAGGCAATATTCTAGTAACATGGCTGGCCGATGGTAGCTACACTTGTGTATACAACTATCATAGCCATAGGGATACTCCGTATCTCTCTACCAATTATGAGCTTTCGTCTTTCCAAATCAGTGAAAGACAAAAACAATAGAGTTCAAGGGCGATGTCACTGAATACAATTACGTGATTCAAAAACGAATGTATAATTCAAGAAAAATTGTTAATGCAGTCGCGGATGAGATCCTAGAGACGTCTACATCTCAATCCACGTAGGTTAATCCGAGGGAGAGCGAACCGGGTGCACTACGGTTGATCAGACCGTAATACATCGATTCTGATTAGACAATATGTTAGTAGGCATCCCCACTAAACATATGTCTTGAATCAAGCTCGAGAACAGAGTGAGCTTGCAAAACTAGGCTGTAATAGCAACATTGGTCATGATAGTCAAAATACGCGTATGCGAGATTTTTTTCTTCTTGAGGAAGGCACAAGTAGTTCGAGTTTTGTGAGAATCAAACCTTACCCGGTGTTCTTGCTTATATAGTCTTCCTACTATCTTCTTATCCATAAGACCTTGGTCGACTAATGGGTTATGGACCTCTAAATTTTACACTCTGGGCAAACCTATCAGCGTCAGTCAATTACCTCGTCAATAGATTCACAAGGGCCACGGAGTGATAGGTTGGGAGACATGCTATCCAACTTGCAGAACTTCCACTAGTATTGGCTTTGGATCTTATGGGACGTACAAGGAACTGTCCTATCCTCTATAGTATTCTAAACTTGTAATCGTGTCTGAAGTCATTTCACCAAGAATTATGCCTCGCCCATATACTCGGGCGGCGGTAAACCCATGGTTCCGTGATTCAGATGTGATATGCTATCAGATACTATGCCTTATGTTAACACAAGGGTAACTACGATCAAAAGAGTACCACTAGCCATAGTTTTAACATTATTCTGTAACCTATATTTTCTTAAACTAGTTTCAACTCTAGGGGGTCGTGCCTCGTCAGTGCGCTGCTGGCAGCAGTAAATCCATAGTCTCCATAATTCAAATAAATGGCGACAGTGCGCTGCTATCCTGCCATTATGAGTTAACTAACATCCCCTTAACTAATCCTTAAAAATTCATGAGCTTCTAGAGGTTTAAACAAGCTGACTATGAAATAAAGCGTAAGTATCTATCAGTCACAACCCTTAAAAATAAAAGATGAACAGGGAGGAAATAACTGAAGACAAAAAATACAATCCTTCTAACTATTCCATGTGTATTCAAGCCTTTGAGGAAAAACTTGAATCGAAACTAACTCGAGGTCCGTATATGGATAATAAAATCAGAAATTTTATAAAATAATAATTCTTAGGGCAACTAGGAATTAAATAGACAATTCAGACTAGGATGTGGGGATGATATCTAAGAGGCAAAGAGGAGGAACTGAACAATTTATCAAGGTTAAATCATCAATCCTAGGAAGCCCGATCTCACCAAGTGAATAATCTATCCACATTGGATCATATCGTCATATCAAGAGGTAATAGTGTACCTATGGGGATCTGACAAACTATTAAAATTAATAACTCCTCATCTACATTGCATGGCCCAGACTACCCATCGATAAATTTGTATAAGGGACTCCTAGTCCTAGTCATTCTCTTAAATTAAATTAACCTTAAGTTGTGAATGAGCATTTTCTAGTCGCAGGCTCGCAATAGTACGACTAACCTAAGTACCATCACGAGTTCGCATGATTTGCGAAAACTGACCTGCATGAGCCACCACAAAAACTTGTCACGACCCGCACCCGTTTTTTTTCAGATACGAGACGTGTCCAAGCTAGCCTACACCGCAGAGTCAGCGATAGAACGCTGTCATGACCATGATGATCAAAATAAATAACACAATGCTCATTCACAAAACTAATTTAACTTACAATATTCGCAAGTTTTACATTTACAGAAAATATAAACTCGTACAAATATTGGAATAACCTACAACTCATTTATCTAGCTAGTCTCTAGGCTTTTCGTCTGCAAGTACACCCATCACTCCCCAAGCTAAGTGGATCCACGACTAACCTGAAAAATATTGGTTTTCAGTCAGGAATGGAACGAGTACAATTCACTGAATGCAGTTTCAATATATGAAATTGACTATATGACAGAGGTTAGCCTTTAGACATATGATTTATACAATAAATGAAGAAAGACATAATAAAACTAAACAAAAAATGAAATACAATAAAATACTCACCTACTGATCGACTGAAGTACCTTTGATATGTGATCGGTCTCGGGACAATTATGCGACACGGTCTATATATACTGTCTAAAGTTACACGGTCTACACTGTATAAAGTTACACGGTCTACATTGTATAAAGCAATAATGAAATACTGTCTACACTGTATAAAGCAATAATAATCATGGTCTACACGATATAAATACAATAATAATCACGGTCTACACGGTCTAAAGTCAGATCACACATCGTTGGTACTTCACCCTCCCGACACAACAAGGAACAAATCAACATAAAACTGAAATCACATATCTATCGACAAAACACTGATGCATAGTAAAGATCAATACTGAAAATAAACAATAAATTGTACTCGTCTATGGTCCTTTACTGGTGACCGATAGTCCAAACCACTCAGTATGCCACAAACGTCAAAACCTGTACAACAGTCTTCAGATGCTGAAATAAATATTACCAATGTTCTCAGAATAGTCAAATTAGCTAGGATTACCTGTCCTTAAGTCCAATTTTGGACACATGGGTAAAACGATAATTTCATGTCAAAACGGTGTCCGCCGTTGGACCCGCTTTGCACCAAAAAGTATGCCAGGGTCAATGGTCTCTAAAGTCGTCAAACTATATGTCTACGAATTTGTTTTGAAAATACGAACCCAACCTTATGTCCAAAATTGGATTCCGGCAGGCCGTGCACAAAATCGCCTATTGAATCGGACCGTAGGGCCCGCAAAACGGCGATCCGATCAACTGTCTCAGAATTGGACCAAACTTGCCATACAAGAACAGAAAAATGATACGGTCCTGCTGGCACAAGTTTCATCTCGATCTGACGAGCGTGCACAAAGTAATTGGAAAATTTGCACAGAGGTCGATACGGTGAATTTCGACGGATACGTATCAAATTCGTCGCGTACACGCAACCAATTTGAATTCCGTCAAAGCCCACACGTCCACGAAGCCGTTACGCACCTTTCGATGCTTTCGGTTCACGACCTCGTCGCCCGGATTGGCGGGACGTACGTCGTATCGAAGAGTTTTTTTTTCAATATTTTTAATATTTTAAAACAAAATTTTCCTAATCTTTGGGGACCGTTTAATCGGAACACAATACATGAATATAGAAACGAAAAGAAGGGTTTCCATCTCCTATATATTGTCTATAAGTGTCTTCAAATAGAATCTCAAAATCGTGCATGGGTTGGGAGAAAACTGTCCGTGAACTAGAGTCGTTGGACTGATTTTTCTGTCCTGTTTGGGACAGATTTTCGTCAAACTTGGGTTCAATTTTCCGGGCAATATAGGTCATCTAAAATAAATCTAATTGATGGAAGTTACAGTCCTAAGGGTTGTGATCGTACCTGCGCGATCGGTTCGACGAATCATCAACCGTGGAGGCCGATAACTCGTAGCGAAGTTGGCCCGCACCTGTTTCTGGCTGCCACTGCTCTGTTTGGATCAGCTGCTGCCGCGGCGGCTTCAGCCGGCCGGCGGTGGCCCTCGGCGGCGCGCGCGCGTGGAGAGGGGGTCGCTTGGGGTCAGCGCTATGCGGGATCGGGTTTAGGGTTTTCGTGTACTTCTCTGTCGAATCCTTATACTTATATACATTCGGTTCTTTGCAAACAGGGAAGGAGCTGTGCGGGTTTGGGCCGCTCCTAGCATCTTCTTTTCCTTTTTTCTTTTCTTTTCCTTATTAATAAATCTATTCATATATATATATATGTATATATTTTTTTTTATGTATATATATATATATATATATATATATATATATATATATATATGTATATATATATATTTTATATATATATATATATATATATATATATATATATACATATTTTTATATAAAATATATATATATATATATATATATATATATATATACATATTTTTTATATATATATAAAAAATATATATATATATAAATAAATATATATATATATATATATATATATATATATTTCTTTTTTTTAAATATATATATATATATATATATATATATATATATATATATATATATATATATATATATATATATATATATATATATATATATATATATATATATTTAAAAAAAGAAATATATATATATATATATATATATATATATATATATATATATATATATATATATATATATATATATATATATATATATATATATATATATATATATATATATACTAAATCTCCCTAAATCTAAATAAATATTTTCTTTATAGAAATACAAATCTCAATATTTTCTATTCCTAGTGCAGAGCCTATTTATATATATATATATATATATATATATATATATATATATATATATATATATATATATATATATATACATTTATTTGAAAAATATAATATAACCAATAATAATAGTATTATATAACAATAACCTCGATAAATTGATAATAAAAAATACAATAATAATAACAAAATTTAATAACTCAATAATTGGTGTATATACCATGGCGTACAATCTAATAATCCCCTGAATGTGCAAGAACCTATTTTTTGAATATTAATTAATAATGATATTTATAATTTTTAAATTACGAATATTTAGAAATAGTCATTAAATCATTAAAATGGAATATAACACACTCATACCAAATTCCATCAACACGAATGTCATTGGACGTACCGCATGACCTACATGGGCTTGGACTCAGTTCGGGCCCAGTCTGGACTAAAATGGTATAACCGGTTTCCTTAAACTCAATAATATAATTAATAATTTAAATAAATCTTCGGTAAGGGTTAAGTCGCAACTTGGCCTGGTTTTTCTAGTTAGGACATCGCTGTGGCTCGACCTTTCCTACCAGGGCTAATACACTAGTCAAAGCACGCCTTTGCACTATCCATGCTACGATTTTTAGTCACCTTGTACTCCAAAACTCCACCTTGGCTAAAGTCATCTATCGTGATAATTAACTAAGTAACTATAAAAATTCTAAAAAAAATCACCATCTGAATTCAAATAAATAAATAAATAATATTTTATCAAAATTTCGGAAAGAGGGGTCACACTACGGGTTTGGCATAGATGGAGTCTACGACCAGGACGTACAAGCCTGTGGACCCGGTGCTCATAGAGGACACACAGCCTGTATTGACTTAGTTTAGCTAGATTTTGTCTGGATTATATTCCAGCTTGATACTTCGAGACTTGTAATATTTATTTGGGGTCTTGTGTTATGTCTTTAAATTCTGAACTTGTGATTGTGACTCAGTACTATTTCAGACTATTTATTCATCTTGTTTCTTTATCTTTATCATCGTGCTTATCTTTCTTAGATTATGTGATTGAGTAGTAAATATATATTCTTTCGTACAGAGAGAACATGTTATATTATTGTGTCTTAGATTTTATATATTCTACATGACCTTTACAGCGTTCTACCGCCGATACTGCAACGTAGGCTGGACGTACCCACGTGCTCGTGCCCCTAAACAGGGTGCGGGTCGTGACACGTTTTTATGGTGCCCATGCAGGTCAGAGTCACAAATAGTACGATTTTGTGATGGTGCTCGACTTAGAGTGCTAATTACGAGCCTGCTGTCAGGATATAGATTCTAGCTTATGATAGGAGTTACTCAATCACATATTAGGAAAATTTCGATCTTTTGATTATCATGACAACTCTCCTTGTATTTAGAAATAAATTGTCCTTCCTTGACGATATCTTATCATGTGACATATTGATCTCTTTGCTTAGGACTTTGGAGAGATTCCTGGGACGACCCTTGAGAATCTTGGTTGAACGTCAATTTGAAATCCTTTTTTCTTGTTTCTGTTCACCCTTGCTCCTTGTTATTGAATTTGATTTTGATGGATCATCGTTGATTTTGATTGTCATATCGAGATGAATTTTATGGCCCGAGTTACGTATCTTTTGATAACATATGTTGACGAAATAACATGAAAGGTAAAACGTCTACTTAGTTATGGAACCTGGAGTTTATCGCAGCTACATTAGCCGGCGTGGAGGAAATGTAGGGACCTGACTTCGGATGTACATATCTTGATTATGAGATTTAGGATTTCTCGCAGCCATAGTAGTCGGAGTGGCGAGGATCCCAGACGACATGATTATAGAGGTGCATACCAAGTTATGGAATCAAACGTTTATCGCAGCCTTGCTTACTGACGTGGCGAGGATTCTGAGTATCATGATTTTGGACAGACGCGTATGATTATCAGTTTGTATCTTGATAAGGGTCGTAACATATCATCTCTATCATTTCACTTATGTTATTATAGATTCTATTCCATCATCAATTAGCTTAGGAGTAGGGATAGTTTCAGTTATTAGTTTAGTCCAGGTCCTTGTAGAGTCTCATTTCATTATAGGTTCTTCGTAGTATGATGGCTTGGTGACTTGCAATTAGTTTGTGTCCTTGAGTATTGTGTTAATAGTTTAGAGCATGGTTAGAAAGTAATGTATATGATTTTTGATAATTAAATATAGGTGAGAACCTTAGAGTGATTAATGAGTATTAAGGTAGGAGTTGCACCAGGTGCCAGAATAGGAGGAGTACCCTAGTAGCAATAGCAAGAGTATTTCAAGTGTTATAGAAGTTTAGGCACCAACAGTTTAGTGTCTAGTTGGAGAAGAGACATGAGCAACCTAGTATAGGGGTACCATCCCAGTATCATATAGATGAGTTAGTGCCTTGTGTAGACAGCGTCAAGACTTGGGTAGACACCCTAGAGAGAGTATCCTAGATAGACGAATGTTCTTCTGTGACTTTGATTTCTGGAGTGTCAGAGATGTCAATCTCTGAAAACTTTCTTCATGAGTTTGTAGTAGACAAGATTATCTTTATTTTGATATATCATGTCCCACTCAAACTCGTTCTCTTGTACTATCTTTGTATCATACAAACTTTCGGATCAATTTAGGCCATTGACCATTCCTATTTTTATTTATGATTATCATATGCACATTGCCATGACTTTTAATTTAGGAGCACAAGACTAGTTGTTTTCTCAAAACCAAATTCATATGCATGATCTAGACAAGACACCCTACGCCCATGACCTTCGTGTCCCACTCAGGCACACCATCTTGTGCTTCATTTTATCACATGACTTTTTTGACACAAGGCCCAATCTTGATTCATCCCACAAAGTCACTTTTATTTCTGACTCGAATTGGGGGCACTATTTCGACCCAAACTTGTTGACCCAAAATACGGACACGACCCACATTAAGCCTACTACCAACATGACACTTGTGTCCCATTCAACTGAGCCCCGTATGCTACTTATTTCCTGCATTCATTTAAGGAAGACAATAGAAGGTAGTATCCCATAAGTGTAGTATAGTATCCTGGATAGAGTGTGCCAGTAAGTTGAGATCTTCACGGATCACAAGAGCTTGAAGTACGTGTTCACCTAGAAGGAATTGAACATGAGGCAGAGGAGGTGGCTTGAACTGATGAAGGACTTCGATATCTAGTTGCAGTACTATCCAGAAAAGGCCAACGTAGTTGCAGATGCCTTGAGCAGGTATCCAGTCGCTATGTATTTGGCGGCAGACCGTCATCTATTGGCTGATCTGGAAAGGTTGGGTATCGAAGTGATCGTTCTGAGTATGTAGATTCAGATGTGGGGTTTACAGATTCAGTCTGCGTTGATGGACAGAGTCAGATCAGCACATTTTGATGACGTGGCCCTGAGGAGTATTAGGGAGCAGGTGCATGCAGGATTTCTAGACGATTTCTCTATAGTCGAAGATGGGTCGCTGAGACACGGTACTAGATTGTGCATTCCGAGTGGAGAGCTTCGAAAGGAGATTCTGCAGGAAGCGCATCGTTCTCAGTACTCTATGCATCCCGGAGCCAACAAGATGTACAGAGACTTGAGAGAGCACGTATGGTTGTATGGCATGAAGCGAGAGGTAGCTCAGTTTGTATCTCGATGCTTGGTGTGCCAGTAGGTGAAAGCCGAGAGACAGAGGCCAGTTGGGTTGCTACATCCACTACCCATTCCAGAGTGGAAGTGGAAGCACCTCACTATGGATTTTGTGTCTGGACTTCCACGATCTCCAGGAGGAAAAGATGTAATTTGGGTCATCGTTGATAGATTGACCAAATCGACCCACTTTTTGCCTTTCAAGGTGGGACTATCTACGGAGAAGCTGGCAGAGATGTATGTGCGACAGATAGTCAGATTGCACGGAGTTCCAATGAGCATAGTCTCGGATCGGGATAGTCGTTTCACTTTCTACTTCTGGAGGAGTTTGCATACTAGCTTGGGCACCCAGCTCAAGTTCAGTACCGCGTATCACCCCCAGACGGACGGACAGTCAGAGAGGACCATCCAGACATCGAGGATATGCTTTGTACTTGTGTGTTAGACTTCGAGAGATCTTAGGAGGACCATCTTCACCTGGTAGAGTTTGCTTACAACAACAACTATCAGGCTAGTATAGAGATGTCACCATTCGAGGTTCTATACGGACGAAGATATCGCACTCCTTTGTTATGGAACGATGTCGGTAAGAGAGTTTTGCTTGGCCCGAAGATGGTGGTGGATGCAGCAGAGAAGGTTAAGTTGATCAGGGATAGACTTCGGGTGGCTCAGGATAGACAGCGGCATTGGGTCGATAGCCACCGGAGACCGTTAGAGTTCGAGGTTAGTATCGGTTTTTCTGTTTGTGCTTGCTTGTGATTGTTTACGTTAGGGTCTTGTATTGAGTCTTGTCTTGTGTCTAGGTTGGCGATATGGTGTTCTTGAGGATTTTTCCGACACGGGGAACAATTCATTTTTGCAGAGGCGGAAAGCTTAGTCCGCGCTTCATAGGACCTTTCACTATTCTTGTAAGGGTCGGTGCAGTGGCCTATCGACTAGACTTGCCGCCTACACTCTAGGGAGTTCATAACGTGTTCCATGTGTCGCAGTTGAGGCGGTACGTGGCAGACCTAGTCACGTATTGGATCACTACGAGTTAGAGGTGGGGCCTACTCTCCGCTATCCAGAGCTGCCTGTAGAGATTCTGGATCGTCGGGAGAAGGTGCTCCGGAACCAAGATTATTCCTTTGGTTCGTGTCGCATGGAGGCATCACTCTCTAGGTGAGTCTACATGGGAGAGAGAGGACGAGATGCGAGAGCACTATAGGAACGAAATCGTAAAGCAGAATACTCTAGAGGGGGAGGGGTGAATAGAGTAGGCAGCGGAATATTGCTAATTAAAATTTGTTAGCAGTTAGATCACAGAAATAATAATAATCACAAAGTAAATAACTGTAAAAAAAGAGTGATCAGAAGGCAAACGCAAATACAGAGTTTTATACTAGTTTTCCTCTTGTGAGGACTAGTCCAGTCGGAAGAACTCTAGCTTTCAGTTGAATCCACTATTGGAAAATTCCGCTAGTTTTCATACGAAGTCCTTGCAATTTCTACAGACGCGAGCTTTGATACGAAGAACTCGACCAACTTCAGTTTTGAAGAGTCTTTCTTCAATCAAGCCTCTGATTACAATTTCTCTGAAATCTTCTAGACCGCACCGTACCGGCAAATTGATTAGAGAATTGTAACTGGCTTGGGATTTGAAAATGAAAGCTTTTTAGAACCCTTTGGAAGAAACGTAAGCTTTAGAAGTAAGAAGATGAAAGTGGATGAGTGTGTTAAAATGATCAAAATTCCTCTCTATTTATAGTTTTTCCAAAGACAGAACTCTGCAGAATTCGGACAGAATTCGGACAGAACTCTTTGTAACAAACCGTAACTGAAGGAAGACCAAGTTCAAAATCCAACGTTCATATAACGTTCACCTTGGTCGAACTCTGGCCGAGTTCTGTCAGGGTTTGGTCAGGTTTATTTTGTGAAAATTATTTTTGGCTTTTTGAAAATCCTTCAGAAGATTTTTGTAAAAATAAATATTTTTCAAAAACATAGGTCATTTAAAAAGATAGGTCAGTTTTAAAAAACGATTTCGGATAGCCTATTTGCCAGTACGACTTGGTGTACAATGTATTCCTAGACTCAATAAAAATGAAAATTACATAGCGTAAGAAAATACAGTCTTTAGTGGCAAACAAAGCTTCGGTCTTGAACTTAGTAGATATCCAATCTTGATCAGTGTCCAAAACATCTTTAGTAAATATCTTAATTGATTCGTATATCGCGACAGAGTTTGATCAATTATTAAAATCAGGTTTGACCATGACCAATGGGCCAACAATCTCCCCTATTTTGATAATTGACAAACCTTGACCGATATAACATCTTTGGTCTTTATCAATTCAAAAGTGTACTCAATATATAATGAAAAAATTGTTCATAACCTGTATTCATGAAGATGTTAGATCTTATTTCTTCCCCGTTGTCACTTAGCAAAATAATTGCAAAGAGAAGGCTCCTCCGCAATAAATGCATAAGTAACAATCAGTGAAAAAACACAAAAAAATAGTAATAAATTCATTCAACACAAGCATGGTATAAACATCACAGATAGAAATAAGAGAAACAGATAATAATTGTCACAGGCAAGATAATGCTATAAGAAAGCTGAACTGAATAAAAAGCTAAACTGAATAATATGCTAGACTGAATAATATGCTAAACTGAATAATGAAACATGTCCATCAAACAGTCATAAATCATATCCAAATAAGAGTACTGATACTATCTTGGAATATCGAAGCATTTCCAAGTAAACAAAAGACAAAATCATCAGTCTCAAAAGTATAACATCTCAAAAGTCATCCTCGTCATCATCATCGTCTGCTGCAGTGCCAGCATGTCCAGATGGACCAGCTCCAGATGTGCCAGCCCCAGAGGTGTGTGGAGTAGCACCAGAAGGATGATACCAATCGTAATCATTCTCTAGCTGGAACAGAGAGTGGACCGTCTCATCATCAATACGGTAACCAGATACAGAAGAATCTCTAGGAAGAGAGCTAGCAGAATGACCCGTCTGTGCAAATATGAGATCGGCAAAGGAGTTGGCAATAGCCTGGAACCGAGTCACGTCACGGAACTCATGTTCCCTGGAAGTGTCAACAAAGAACGTCTAGAGATCCGATAGGTGCTGATGAATACCCTCAAAGGTCATAGGGTAAGACTGAGGAGAAACAGGTGCAGTAGGAGCAGGTGCAGGAGGTAGAAGAGCAGTGGCAATGCTGCAACGAGAAAGCTTGAGAAACTTGTGCTCATGGTCCAGAGCACAAGTGGATAGGTCTATGTCAAAACGCTGAAAGATACATGGGATAAGCATCACATAAGAGAGGTTGCGGTCTCTTCCGCGACATCTATCCATCATCTGAATGATAGTCTTAGGGGCAGAAAAAGGAATCCCCTTAAGAAAGTGATATAGGACAGAAAGTTCGAGTGCAGTAACATAATCTTTTGAAGTGGATTTGGGAGGTATAGTGGAATAGATGATGCGATGTAATTCATAGTTAAACAAGTTCAAGTTATTGGCCTTGAGCTTTCCAGGACGAGCACGTGCGGGCGAACAAAGCTCATTCTTGAAACTACCAAGTGTCGTGCCCTCAGGAAAATCGAAGTCAGTGATGTCATCGAGCGGGGCACCTTCATTTGGAAGACCAAGGATTTCCGCTAGCAAAGCATCATTGAACTCGATATCTATCCCGCCAACACGAGTTCTTACAGTAAAAGTGTCTAACACGAAGTTACAATAGAACAATCTAATAACATTAGTAGCTATAGGGAATTATAGGGTAGCAAAATGGTGTAACCCTAATGCCTCAAAGTAGGGACGTTGGTCAGGAAATACAGTCCACTTAATCGAAGATCCGGTATATATAGTACGCATAGCAAAATCGGCATACCAAAGCAATGCTTGGTCGTGAGTTTTGAAGTAAAACTCATCCGTAGCGCCATCATCCGATTGGACCGGGGAAAGAGGAAATCCGTGTTCGGATCAGAAGACGATGCCTCTTCACAGGCATGGGTCTTCTTCCTCTTGAAAGGATTGAATCCCTTAGGCATTCTTTCCCAAAACTAGAAACCCTAAAAATTTGAAAGTCGAGGAGAGAAGGAATTATACCTTCTGAGAATCAAGTATGCTGTAGAGGATAGAAATCTCCGCACGAATCCAAATTTTGGATGGAAATCTCCACGTGGATTGGAAGATATAGAGTGCAGAAGAACTAGGATTTTGGGGAGTTTCGGCTGCTGCTGTTGATGAGGAAGATGGGTTTGGAAGTAGAGAAGAGGAGATGGCCTCGGGTTCTGTTTAAAAATGTATACAATACCAACAGAACTCTGGCCGAATTCGGACCGAACTTGGGCCGAATTCGCCTAAGGTTCTTCTATTTTTTTTTTAAATTTTTTTGTGGGCCATGTCTTTTTCATCAACTCATTTCAAATATTTAATTCAAAGTTTAGTAATTTTAAATTTCAAATAATATAATTAATATTATTTTATAAATTAATATTTTTTACTCATCATCTGTTTCAGATTAGCTGTAGGAGTACCGTCCCAGCTAACGGAGGTTCACTGGGGAACTCTTAAATACCGCTTCGCTTCGACCGTAGTCGTGGTGACAGACAGACTCTTTTTAGGCTTGTCTCGAAAACAGTTATTGAGTATTGAATAAATTAATTAATAAAACAAAATTAATTAATATTATTGATATCTAAAATTCCTAATTCTCGACGTAAATAATTGGAATGATCTTTCGCTAGAGATTTTGTGAGTATGTCTGCCAATTGACTCTGTGTGTCTATGTATACAGGGTCTATATCTCCATTTTGTTGATGATCTCTAAGAAAGTGATGTCGAATCTCGATATGCTTAGTACGAGAGTGACATACTGTTAGTCAAATTAATAGAACTAGTGTTATCACAAAAAATGGGTATGTGTGTAAAATGCAATCCATAGTCTTCTAAAGTTTGCTTCATCCACAAAATTTGTGCACAACGTCCTGCGGCGATATACTCAGCCTCGGTTGTTGATAATGCGACAAAATTTTACTTTTTGCTAAACCAAGAGACTAGGGCTTTTTTTAGGAAATGACATGTGCCGCTGGTACTTTTTTCTATCAACTTTACATCCGGAAAAATCAGCATCAGAATAACTGGTTAGGTCAAATGACGTAGTTTTGGGATACCATAAGCCGACAGAAGAAGTACCTTTAAGGTATCGAAAGATACGCTTAACTTCGCACAGATGTGATTCCTTAGGATTAGCTTGAAAACGTGCACACAAGCAAACGCTAAACATAATGTCTGGTCGACTAGCAGTTAAATACAGTAAGCTACCGATCATACCTCGATACTTACGTATGTCGACGGGTTTGCCTTGTTCATCAATATCAAGCTTAGTTAAAGTCGCCATTGGAGTGCTAAGTGGTTTGACTGCTTCCAGGTCGAACTTCTTTAATAGATCTTTTGTGTAATTTGCTTGATTTATGAACGTTCCATTGTTGGTTTATTTGATTTGCAGTCCGAAAAAGAATTTCAGCTCTCCCATCATGCTTATCTCAAACTCATTCTACATACACTTTAAAATTTTTTGACAAAGAGATTCATCAGTAGATCCAAAAATAATATAATCTACATAGACTTGAATCAAAAGAATATTGTTATTCAAAGACTTTATAAACAATGTAGTGTCAACCTTTCTATTTGAAAAACCGTTGTCAAGTAGAAAAGAGCTTAGACGATCGTACCAAGCACGAGGGGCTTGTTTTAAACCGTATAAGGCTTTCTTCAACTTGAAAACATAATCAAGATTTTTGAAATCAGTAAAATCTGGAGGTTGAGCTACATAAACTTCTTCTTTTATAAAACCATTCAAAAATGCGCTTTTAACATCCATTTGAAATAACTTGAAATTATGAAAACATACAAATGCACATAACATGCGAATGGATTCTAATCTCGCAACTGGGGCATAAGTCTCATCGTAGTCTATACCTTTTTCTTGATTGTATCCTTGAGCTACGAGTCGAGCCTTATTACGAGTCACTAAACCATTCTTGTTCAGTTTGTTTCGGAATACCCAACGGGTGCCAATGACCGAATGATCAATGGGCTTGGGAACAAGTTCCCAAATTTGATTTCTTTCAAATTGGTTTAATTCCTGTTGCATAGCATCTAACCAAAAATTATCACTACATGTTTCTTCAATATTTTTGGGTTCAAGCTGTGAAATAAAAGCAACACAAGAAGCTATATCTTTATTTGAGGAACGAGTACTTATACCCTTGGTAATCTCACCAATTTCCAAGTCCTTTGGATGATCTGCCAAAAAATCTCATATCTTTTGGTGTAACCTCATGATTGCTGGTTCCGGCTTCTTTGCTTAAAAGTTCTGCATCTTTGTGTGAAGGTTTTGCAGTAGCTGTACTTGGTGTAATCACGTCTTCATTATCGTCATCGTCTGAATGTTGATTTAGTTCATCAAACTTGACATTAATTGTTTCTTCGATGATCATGGTTCTCTTGTTGAAGACTCTGTATCCTTTGCTCTTTGCTGCATAACCTAAAAATATACCTTCATCGACCTTTTCATCAAATTTACTCAGATTGTCTTTAGTATTAAGAATAAAGCATTTACAACCAAAAATCTTAAAATAAGAAACAGTGGGTGTTCTGTCAAACCATAGTTCATAGGGAGTCTTCTTCGATATAGGTCGAATTAAAACCCTATTGAGAATATAGCATGATGTATTGACAGCTTCAGCCCGAAAGTATGTAGGTAGACTAAATTGGTTCAACATTACTCTAGCCATTTCAGATAGAGTCCTATTCTTGTGTTCCATAACTCCATTTTGTTGAGGATTCCTAGGACAAGAAAACTCATACAAATAACCGTGTGTCACAGAATTGCTTGAACTCTGCATTCTTAAGTTCGCCGCCATGATCACTACGAATTCGAGTAATCATAAAACCTTTTTTATTTTGTACTTTCTTGCAAAAGGTGACGAATTCTGACAGCATCGATCTTGCGTGCAAGAAAATATACCCATGTGTATCTAGAAAAATCATCTATAATGACAAATGCATATAACTTACTACCTAGACTAGCAATTCTACTTGGTCCAAATAAGTCCATATGCAACAATTGTAGAGGTCTAGTCGTACTTACAGCGTTCTTGGATTTAAAGGCGAATCGGGTAGCTTTGTTCTTTTCACATTCGTTACATACCGTATCGTTCTTGAAAGATATGTCCGGTAAGCCGCGTACCAACTTCTTTGTAGATAGTTTTGAAATTGTATCCATGTTTGCATGACCGAGTCTCATATGCCATAGTTGACTCTCAATGCTTTTGGCCATCAAGCATCTACCTGCTTTGTTAGCATCTTCTAACAGATAGAAAACATATATGTTGTCTTCCCTGATACCTTCAAAGATAGTACTACCAGTTGAACTATCAACTATAGTACATTTGTCTTTGACGAAGTTAATGCCATAACCGTGATCAGCTAAATGGCTTATGCTGAGCAGATTATGTTTTAACTCGGTAACTATACAAACATCTTTAATCACAAGATAGGGAGCCTTACCAATGTCACCGATACCGATTATGTACCCTCTTAAATTATTACCGAAGGAGACGTATCCTTCTTTATTCTTCTTCGACAGTGTTGCGAATAATAAAGCATCACCGGTCATGTGTCGTGAGCAACCGCTGTCGAGGATCCATTTTCTCCTAGCATGTGAAGGGCATTCCACCTACAAAACAATTTGCAGATGAAACTCTTGGTACCCATTTCTTGTAGGGTCCTGACTGGTTAGTTTTTGGTATCCATGCATAAACATTTAAATCTACTAACTTTCTGATTCTACATGCAGAGGATATATGACCAATGAGGCCACAATAATAAAATTTTGTATGTTGAGTGTTGAAAGTTGTGTGAGGTGCATGATTGGTAGGTTTTGGTTTTCTAGTATAGAAGAATGCATGCCTATTAGTCTTCTTGGGCATAGGTTTGGTATGGTTTGGTCTGACAGTGTTTGGTTTGGGTGTGTTCCGATGATTCGGTAAATGACACGTGTTAGAATAGGAAGTAACAACTTCAAGCCATTTTCCTAAACTAATTTCCAACTTTTTGGAGGTGTCATATAATCTAGTGTTGTCAGATGTAAGTGTTTCTATTCTGACTTGTGCACACTGGAGACTTTTTCTCTTCTTAGATAGGTCTTCCTTTAGCTGGATAATATTTTGGTCTTTTTTTTGGATAACTTGATAGTCTCGTGTAACAACAGCTTAATAGATGAAAGCTCACCATACTCAATAGACGAGTCATTATTTCTAACATCAGCTAATTGGTCGGTAAGTCTTCCTATCTCACCTTTGTACTCTTTGAGTACCTTCTTAGAGGTTTCATATTTACTATGCAGTTTCTTGTAGTTATTTAACAGGTCACTGAAAGCCTCTCCTAGTTGCTCAAAGGTGAAATTATCATAAGAATCAAACAGAGGATTAGTGATTACCTGATTGCAAGCCATCAAGCATACATTTGCAGCGTCATCTGATTGTTCGTCTTTTGAATTGCTGGCTTCGCTTTCATGCCATATGCTTGTAATGGCGTACTTCCTTGATGTAGATCTCTTCAGGTAGCCTTTGTCATATTTGCTGCTTTTTCTTGTTGATGATGATGCTGTTGGACAATCTTTCTTCATATGTCCTTTCTTCTTACATTCGTAGAAAATAGGGTCTTCCTCGTTGTTGTTGTTGTTGTTGTTGCTATCTTTTGTTCTTCTGTTGAATCTCATGAACTTCTTGAATTTTCTTACCAGAAGAGCTTGATCTTCAGAGTCAGAGTCGCTGTCGTCAGAATCATCTTCGACAGTTCTTCTATGTTGAGCCTTGAGAGCGATCGACTTTTCTGACTTCTCCTTTGGTGTAGCATCTTCAAAGTCTTGAAGTTTTAACTCGTGAGTGAGTAGCTTATCCATGAGTGTTTCCAGAGACATTGTTGAGAGGTCGTTTCCTTCAATGATTGTTGTAGCCTTTGGAATCCAGTACTTTGTGAGATCTCGTAGAAGTTTGCGCGAATCTTCTCATGGTTACTGTATTCCTTGCCTAATGAAGACAAAGTATTTACAATATCCAAGAATCTCGTAAACATCTGAGTGACTGATTCACTTGGCTTCATTTTGAACGCCTCGTACTCTTGAGTAAGTCTGTTGATCTTTGACTCCTTGACTTGTGTTGTTCCTTCGTGGGTTACTTCGAGAAGTTTCCACACTTCATTTGATGTTGTGCAAGTCGACACCGTGTTGAATTCAGTTCTGTCTAAACCACAAAATAAAGCGTTAATAGCACGTGCGTCAAGACTGGCCTTTTTCTTTTCATCCTCCGTATATTTATCATGGGGTTTTTTAACTAAAACTCCATCAACGTTAATACGAGGAGGCTTTTTATAGCCATCAATAACTATAGACCATAAGTTAAAATCAAGAGATTTTAAGAAGAAACTCATCCATATTTTCCAATAAGTGTAGTTTGTGCCGTCAAACAGTGGAGGTCTGTTTGTGGCTTGGCCTTCACTTGTGAATTTCACAGTTGCCATGTGTAATACTGTGATCTATATAACAATTGAAAAATAACTGAATATATCTACAGTTTTACCTTGCTTTACCTGTATAACCCGCTCTGATACCAATTGAAGGAACGAAATCGTAAAGTAGAATACTCTAGAGGGGGGTAAATAGAGTAGGCAGCGAAATATTGCTAATTAAAACTTGTTAGCAGTTAGATCACAGAAATAATAATAATCACAAAGTAAATGACTGTAAAGAAAATAGTGATCAGAAGGCAAATGCAAACACAGAGATTTATACTGATTTTCCTCTTGTGAGGACTAGTCCAGTCGGAAGAACTCTAGCTTCCAGTTGAATCCACTATTGGAAAATCCCGCAAGTTTTTATACGAAGTCCTTGCAACTTCTAAAGACGCGAGCTTTGATACGAAGAACTCGACCAACTTCAGTTTTGAAGAGTCTTTCTTCAATCAAGCCTCTGATTAGAATTTCTCTGAAATCTTCTAGACCGTACCGTACCGATAAATTGACTAGAGAATTGTAACTGGCTTGGGATTTGAAAATGGAAGCTTTTTAGAACTCTTTGGAAGAAACGTAAGCTTTAGAAGAGAGAAGATGAAAGTAAATGAGTGTGTTAAAATGATCAGAATTTCTCTCTATTTATAGTTTTTCTAAAGACAAAACTCTGACAGAATTCGGGCAGAATTCGGACAGAACACTTTGTAACAAACCGTAATTGAAGGGAGACCAAGTTCAAAATCCAACGTTCACATAACGTTCACCTTGGCCGAACTCTAGCCGAGTTCTGTCAGGGTTTGATCAGGTTTATTTTGTGAAAATTGTTTTTGGCTTTTTGAAAATCCTTCAGAAACTTTTTGTAAAAATAGATGTTTTTAAAAAAATGGGTCATTTTAAAAAGATAGGTCAGTTTTGAAAAACGATTTCGGATAGCCTATTTGCCAGTACGACTTGGTGTACAATGTATTCCTAGACTCAATAAAAATAAAAATTACATAGCGTAAGGAAATACAGTCTTTAGTGGCAAACATAGCTCCGGTCTTGAACTTAGTAGATATCCAATCTTGATCAGTGTCCAAAACGTCTTTAGTAAACATCTGAATTGATTCGTATATCGCGATAGAGTTTGATTAATTATTAAAATCAGGTTTGACCATGACCAATGGGCCAACAAGCGCTACCCTTATCTTTTCGAGCCGTGAGGTATTTTTCCTTTTGTTCTTGCTTGTGTTACTTGTTCTTGTTTGTTCTAATTTCGAGGACGAATTTTTTTTAGGAGGGTAGATTTGTCACCCCCACATTCCTGAATAGGGCTAATATAGTCATTTATATTATTTTATTATTTTAACATTATTTAAATTATTAATGTTAGTGTTTTTTTACGTTATTAGTTAAATAGGTATTTTGTGGATATATATATATATATATATATATATATATATATATATATATATATATATATATATATATATATATATTCAATAAGTTTTATTATCAAACTTTTAATATATTAAATAAATATAGATACGAAATATTTATTTTTAATTTTAGAAATAATTTTATAATTGTTTGGTATTTATTTCATTTTATGAGATATATATATATAATATATACTATTATTTATAAAAGGGGTTAGTAAATAGTATTTTTATAGTAAATGAATATATAATATGTATATATATGGATGTATATTTGTGTGTGTGTATATATATATATATATATATATATATATATATATATATATATATATATATATATATATATACACGAAATATTTATTTTTAATTTTAGAAATAATTTTATAAATGTTTGGTATTTATTTCATTTTATGAGATATATATAAATATATACTATTATTTATAAAAGGGGTTAGTAAATAGTATTTTTATAGTAAATGAATATATAATATGTATATATATGGATGTATATATATATATATATATATATATATATATATATATAAATTGATATATAATATATATATAAATTGATATATAAAATATTAAAATAATAAAGAAAGAAAGAAAAAGTCAAAATAAAAAGAATGTCAAAATTACATAAACACAAAGCCCCCACACACACACACGCATACAGCAAACAAACCGAGCCCCCTCCCACCTTTCCTAAAAATCGAACGCACGACCCCCCGACCCTTTATATATATTAGAGAGAGAGATTTTTTACAAAACCCTAACTCAAATCTAGCCGCATACCTCCCCCTCGACGTCGACTACCTGCGCGCCACCTCGGACACTCCGGAGGCCGGTCAGGACGCGCGCAACGGTGACCGGACGCGAATACAGGACAGCAACGCACAGCAGCCGCGAACCCGACTTCGCCTTGATCTTGCGTGACGCTCGCTCGATCGTTTCACGATCCGTTTCATCTGGTATGTTCACAACATATATGTCTTCGTATTCCTTCAAATAGTTTGTGCCGATTCTCTTCATTTGCGACAAAAA
Organism: Iris pallida; assembly: GCA_029216955.1. Lineage (NCBI taxonomy): Eukaryota > Viridiplantae > Streptophyta > Magnoliopsida > Asparagales > Iridaceae > Iris > Iris pallida. The sequence continues at coordinate 10,249,325 of JANAVB010036020.1, forward strand.
ACGAGTTCCAAAATCGAGAAAAACTTGATTTATTGGACGTTAGAAACTGTTTCGAAACCCCAACTTTGTGGCCGATTTGCGACCAGCGTGTTGCTAGTTTTCAAAATCGGTCTGAAAAGACTTGTAGACAACAAATAGGAGATCAAAACCTTTCTTGTAGATTTAATTTTTATGCATTATACATAAAGTTATTGGTTTGTGAATTTGGAGAAAAAATTATTTTTAAAAACTGAAATTTTAGAAAAAAATGTCCCGATACGTCGTCCGTCCCGTCAATCAGGGCAATGTGGTCGCGAAACGAAATTATCGAAAAGTGCGTATCAACTTCGTGGATGTGTGGGCTTTGACAGAATTCAAATTGGTCGCGTGTGCACGACGAATTTGATGCGTATCCGTCAAAATTTACCGTATCGACCTGTTTGTAAATTTGTTAATTACTTTGTGCACGCTCGTCATATCGAGACAAAACTTGCGCCAAAAGGACCGTATCATTTTTCTGGTCCTGTATGCCATGTTTGGTCTGAATCTGAGAGGTCGATCGGAACGCTATTTTGGCGGACCCGCGATCCGATCCTACGGGCGAATTGGTGCACGACACACCAGAATTCAACTTTGGACATACGGTTGGGTTCGTCTCGTCAAACGTACCTATAGACATATAGTTTGTTGAATTTAGAGACTATAGATACTGGCATATTTTTTCGGTACAAAGCGGGTCCAACGGTGGATATCGTTTTAGCCCAAAATTACCATTTTTCCCCTATGTCCAGAATTGGACTTATGGGTAGACATTTCTAGCTAATTTGACCATTCTGAGAATGTCGATAATATCTGTTTCAGTATTAGGAGATTGTTGTGCGAGTTGAACGTTCGTGGCTCATTGAGTGGTTTGTAGTTCGATTTTCTTAGCTCAGGACAGCAGGCAAGTACATTCTCTGATAGTTTTCATTGCTTTGATATCTACTATATCTGATTCAGTTATAGTGTTATACTTGATATAGGACCGATTGTAGGAATGAGTTGTAAAGCGCAATACTCTAGGGGGGTGAATAGAGTAGGCATCGGAAATTAACTATTTAAAAATGTTAGTAACAAGATCACAGATAATATATCACAGATATGTAAATAAAAAGTAGAGAGTAGAGAGCAAACGCAAACACAAGGATGTATACTGGTCTCCCTCTTGTGAGGACTAGTCCAGTCGGAAGAACTCTAGCTTCCAGTTGAATCCACTATGGAAAATTACCACAAGTTTTCATCCGAAGTTCTTGCAACTTCTACAACGCGAGCTTTGATCCGAAGTACTCGACCAACTTCAATTGTGAAGAGTCTTTCTTCAATCAAGCCTCTGATTACAACCGCTCTTGAACTTCTAAACCGTACCGTACTGGCAAATCGACTAGAGGATTGTAACTGGCTTGGGATTTGAAAATGAATAGCTCAGAATACTTTGGAAGAAGTAGTAGGCTTATAGAGAAGAGATATGAAAGTGAAGGTGAATGAGTGTATTGAAATGATCGAAATACTTCTCTATTTATAGTTTTTCCAAAGGCAAAATTCTGACAGAATTCGGGCAGAACTCTATGAGAAAATCTCGTTGGGATCCGTAACTGTGGGAAGACTAAGTTCAAAAAGCAACGTTCACTAACCGAACTCTAGCCGAATTCGGGCCGAGTTCTGCTAGGGTTCTGTTAGGTTTTTGCAAACTGGTTTTTGGGCTTTTTGAAAAGTCAAACAGTTAGGAAGTAGTTTGGACTTTTGTAAGTGGGCTTGTTTTCAAAATGAAAGGGTATTTTGAAAACGTTTCTTAGGTAGCCTATTTGCCAGTACGATGCAGTGTACATCGTATTCCTAGACTCAATAAATATAAAAAATATATTGATGAAATAGAAAAACCAAGAGCCCTTTGATGACGCCTTTCTTCAAATATTTGAGCAGACTTGAAGACACATTTTTCACTTAAGCGGAACCCCCGATGCGAGTCCTCGGATAGGTCATTAGGCGGTTCAGAGAAATCTTCTTGTATAACGCCGTCTTTGGCCTATCAATAATTCTCTATTGCATATGTCCTGGTTTGATCATGTTTGATCATGCTTACAGCATGTCTACAAATACATGTTAGACAAACAAACCAATATGATACAAGCATAGCAATATTGATATAGAGAACATTTAGGACAATGCTAACATAAGGACAATGCTGAGTTAAAGTAGCAACATGATAGTGATTACATGAATATTAGTGACGTCATTATATTAAACTTAATTGATTAGCCATATTCAAAAACATGATATAATCATTGGGCTAATACTTGATTCTCGACACGAGGATACACGGACTAGTATACGTGAATCTCGTCATGAGATGTCATTCCTGGTTTACCTGGTATAAGAGTACATTGTTCGATATTATTTTCTGTACTTGTATAGACACCGATTTGGGAGTGGGATGGCCTCCTTCTCTTCGAATCCCGTGTCATGACCAGTCATGTCTGGATTCATTATACTACTCAGGGATGGGGAGTTATTAGAGGTTATGTGATCATTTCTCCTACTTGTTTATTACTTGTGCATAGCTCCACCATCACCACACGTAGGGTATAGCCTGACCTTATACTACTTGTGTATAGCTTTCTATTTTGGCCGGCCTGATCCCTACACTATTATACTACCTGTACATAGCCGGTCAAATAGAACAGCCTGATCTTGACCCATGCCGATCACATAACGCTCTAATATCTCATGATACATTCTTTTTATGTTTACATCAAACCTCAGATTACTTTCCACTATTTATATGGCAGTTTTATCTTATATCTCACACATGACATGATATCCAGTTCTCTTGTACTATTTTACTTTCAGTCTTGATATTTTATCTTATATTTCATTATAATTGTCTTTTATAGTATTTGTCAATTCACATGGAACTGTTGTTAGCATTTGTACTTGCTCATATCCTGACAGGATAACCCTCGTTGTTTTTCAGAGAATTTAGATGCAGACTGCCTGACCTACTACGGGTTTGGCATAGATGGAGTCTACGACCAAGACCAGCCTGTGGACCCGGTGCTCATAGAGGACGCACAGCCTGTAGTGACTTAGTTTAGCTAGATTTTGTCTGGATTATATTCCAGCTTGATACTTCGAGACTTGTAATATTTATTTGGAATCTTGTGTTATGTCTTTAAATTCTGAACTTGTGATTATGACTCAACACTATTTCAGACTATTTATTCATCTTGTTTCTTTATCTTTATCATCGTGCTTATCTTACTTAGATTATGTGATTGAGTAGTGAATATATATTCCTCCGTGCAGAGAGGACAGGTTATATTATTGTGTCTTAGATTCTATATATTCTACATGACCTTTACAGTGTTCTACCGCCGATACTGCTGCGTAGACTGGACGTATCCACGTGCTCGTGCCCCTAAATAGGGTTCGGGTCGTGACACACACGACTTGAAGTGACTGACCACCGACTTAGCTCTGCCCAGAGCAAGAAATAGGACGAACAGAATGGTTCGGGAAGACGAAAATTTGGAAGAGAATTTTTGTATAGTAGAATTTTCTGTGTAGAGGAAGGAATGAGAGGGATATCTTTATAAACGTTGTGCAGTAGACAGTCAAATAAAGACAGATTAGTAATCCAATTAAAAAGAACTTTACAAAACGTTTTGCAGCACATGGTTCATTGAACCTGGACGGAATTTGAATAGTGAATGTTACAAAATTAAAGAGTTTGCAACGGTCATAAATTTTAGAAAGGGGCAAAAAGTTTTTAGAGTCTTAGCCCGAACCCGAAGCGAAAATCGAATCGGCATTCGACGCCCAGAGATGTGGGCACGTACCTGCACCCGTTACGCGCGCCGAAATGAACCGAGTCGAGCTGGGCCGGGCGGCGGCGGTAGCACGCGCGTGTGGCCCATGGGGCTCCCACTCAATAGTTCAATGAAGCAAGGTGGGAGAAGTGGATATAAGCATATTGAATGACAACATGCTAGCCGATGCGGGACTATAAGCACTTGAGCTTTTGCTCACATAGCACAGCAGCTAACAATCCCCTCCCCCAAAAGGTCAAGTTGCAAGGTAAGAGAAGGAAAGAGAATAAGAGATGATTAAGAAAATTTTTGGGCAGTTGTATACTATGCATAAATAAGAGGACTTCAGCCTTGAATCTCACGTAGTGACTATTGTCTTTGTCTAAAGAAGAGCTTGATGGACTACGCCTTGAATCAGTCTTCTTGAACTAGACTCAGAAAATAGCACATATAGTACGCTAGAGGTACTTGGGTCTATCGGGTGGCGCGTTTGGTTGGTCATGCGCACTTTTACACATTCATGAGAGTTGTCTAGGATCGCCCTTTACTATAGTCACGGCCCTCACGATCTCTCATATAGGTAAGTCCTTAAGGGTTGGTGATAGGAATCAACCCTGCATATCATGCTTGGACTTATATTAAGAGTTTAAACTCACCCTATCCATATCACAAAAGGAACATTGTCACCATAGGGATGGGGTGTTAATGTTCACATGTACAGCCTACTGGACTTTTATTTTAAAGATAATTTAATCTCAGGTCAGTGTTCCATAATAGTCACCTAGTCCAGCTTGTTCCTATCCATTGAACCGGCTTCTTAGGATCTCCAGTCAGACTCGGTTGGGTTGCCACTACTGGTGACTATACTATGGGCTTAACCCCATCTCCCTCGATGATTCTAGGATCAATATCCTAGACAAACCCTTCGTCAAGTGGTCTGCAAGGTTCTTTTTTGACTTTATATAGTCAAGAACCACATACTTGTCCAATAGGCTCTTTATTGACTTGAAGCGCAGCTGCAGGTGCCTGTTCATCTTAGCATTCACAGAATCATGGTTTAGTAGTTCTATAACAGATTTATTATCACAGTTTATAGAAATTGCAAGAACAGGATGAACAGAAATATGTATATGCATAATAAGATTTCTCGGCCATTCGGCTTCTGTTCAAGTAGTGTCCAAAGCTATCATTTCAGAGTCTATTGTACTCCTGGCAATGATAGTCTGTTTACATGATCCCAGGAGATTGCAGCTCCTGCTAGGGTAAAAATATATCTAGTAGTGGATTTCACATCATGTGAATCAGTTACCCAATTAGCATCTGAGTAATCTTCTATGATATCAGGGTGTCTAGTATAATGAAGTTTATAATCTAGAGTACCCTTAAGATATCTAAATCCTCTGTCCAATGCAGTCCAGTATGATTGATTTGGGTTACTAGTGTACCTACTTAGTCTTCCAATAGCAAATGCAATGTCAGGTCTTGTCCTGTTTGTTATGTACATAAATGACCCAATTATTTGTAAATATCTATGTTGTTCTATAGGTGATCTTTCATTCTTTTTGAGAACAACAGTACTGTCATAAGGAGTTAGGGTAGATTTTTTGTCAAAATACTCAAACTTTTTTAGTATTTTTTTAATTGAATGTGCTAAGGATAGAGTATATCCCTCATTGCTTTTGCATACTTGCATTCCTAGGATTATTTTAGCTTCACCTACGTCTTTCATATCAAACTGGTTAGATAAATATTCTTAGTGTTACTTATCAATTCCAGTGAAGATCCTAAAATAAGGATGTCATCAACATACAAGCATAGGATGACACAACTTCCATTTGTATTTTTAGAATACAAACATTTGTCATATTCATTTGGCACAAATTCAAATTCTAAAATGACTTTGTCAAATTTGTTGTGCCATTGCTTGGGAGCTTGCTTTAGGCCATAAAGAGATTTTACTAATCTAAAAACCTTGTTTTCTTGGCCTCTAGCAATAAAACCTTCAGGTTGATCCATATATATTTCTTCCTCTAAATCTCTATTTAGAAATACTGTCTTTACATCCATTTGATGGATCAGCATATCATGAATGGAGGCTAAGGCCAAGAGGGTTCTAATAGAAAAAATCCTAGCTACAGGAGAGTAGGTATCAAAATAATCTAATCCCTTTTTCTGGGTAAATTCTTTGGCTACTAGCCTAGCCTTGAATTTCTCTATGGTACCATCGACTCTAAGTTTTTTTTTAAAGATCCACTTACAACCTATGGGTTTACTACCTAGAGGTAGGTCTGCTAAAAACCAAGTATTATAATTCTCCATAATGGAGTTGTAGTCATTGTTAATAACTTCTTTCTAGAAAGGGTATCAGGAGAGGATATGGCTTCTTCATAAGTTGAGGGATCACCCTCTATCAAAAATGTGAAGAATCCTTCTCCTAAATTCTTTTCAATCCTTTCTCTTTTACTCCTTCTAGGTTTTATGACTTGTTCAGGTTGAGAAATAGGTACTTGATCATGAGAACTAGTAGATGGAGTAAGAGAAGGGTTAGAGGAAGATGAAGGAGTTCTATCCTTGAAGGAAAAGATATTCTCAAAGTAATCTGCATCTCTAGCTTCTATAATTGTGTTATTAGAGATTTCATTTACTTCAGAATGAGTTACAAGAAATCTATTGGCATTTCTATCTAGGGCATATCCTATGAACACAGCATCTACAGTCTTAGGTCATATCTTCCTCTTTTTGGGTTCTGGAATTCCTACCTTAGCTAAACATCCCCAGACTTTGAGGTAATTGATCCTAGGGGTTCTGCCTCTCCATAACTCATATGGGGTCTTGTCATTAGTCTTACTGGGTATCCTATTAAGGATATAACAGGCTGACAATAAGGCTTCTCCCAAAGATTATCAGGGGCACCTGAGCTGAGAAGCATGGCATTTACCATATCTAACCGAGTGCAATTCTTTCTTTCAGCAACTCCGTTGGACTGTGGTGAATAAAGAGCAGTTACCTCATGAATAATTCCATGTTCTTCACAAAAGTTCGTCATATCATTTGAGGTATATTCTCCACCACGATTTGATCTAAGGATCTTAATCCTTCTGTCTAACTGGTTCTCAGCTTCAGACTTATAGACCTTGAATCTGTCTACAACTTCATCTTTGGTCTTAAGAAGGTAGGTATAACAATACTTTGAATGATCATATATGAAAGTAACAAAGTATTTTCTACCTCCTCTGGTTAAAACCCTATTGGAATCATAAACATCACTATGGATAAGTTCTAGAAGTTCAGAATCCCTATGGACAGATTTGAAAGGCAATCTAGTGAGTTTGGCTTGAACACAGATCTCACACTTGTGTTCAACATCTATAGGAGTCTTAGGAATAATATCTAAGTTCATCATCCTTTTAATAGATCCTAAGTTCACATGACCTAGTCTACCATGCCAAACATTTGATGATTCAACATTTGTAATAAAAGAAGGATTTGAACTTTTATTCACAGTACTTAAAATAAAGAGTCCATCTTTTATAAATCATTTTCCCACAAATAGGTCATTCTTAGAAAAAAACTAATTTATTTGCCTCAATTACAATTTTGTATCCTGAGGCTACAAGAAGAGATCCACTAACTAGGTTCCTTCTAACCGACGGCACATGGACTACATCATGGAGAGGTAGAATTTTTTCTGATGTTATTTTTAGATCTATTCTTCCTCTTCCTACGATTTGAGCCGTTGAGCCTGTCACGCCCCAGAACCAGAATACTGGAGAGCAGGGGCATACATAACCAGCTACGTATAATGAAATGGAATCCACCTAACTATACGGTCACGGCTGTCTAGATATATGAGGGTTTACTACAAGCCATCAGTCTCTTATGGTCAATAACAAGCCTAGTGTCTCAATCACAAGCAAGTAAGTAAATATTTACAAGATATAAGACCACCAAATATACAGTAATAAGATATCCCAAATATTACATATTCAGCTGATCATGAAGCTAGTCGTTACAAAATGTGAGGACTAGCAAGAGTTTTAGTCATACATGATCAACCCTAGGATCTGTAAATCATGTTACAGACCGTAGACAGACAGTAAATAAAGGTGTAATACGAGCTAACACGTGCTCACCGGCTAAACGCCTGAAAAAAATATTTTTACAACAAAGTGGGAGAGCCAAAATAAACCCACTCGCTGCCAGGGTTCCGTCTAGTGGTCACCATCTGGCTGGAAGGTAGGTAGATCCTCTAGAGCTGCTCTGAAATCTGGCCATATAAAACCAACTGGATCAGATCCCAGAAAGAGCAAGTGCCACAGAGGAGGCTTCACTTAGGAACTAAAACCAGCAATTAGCACAAGAATATAATTACATAATAAAAGACAGTAATTAAGGAAAAGTATGACAGGTGATATACGATGAGATAACCATGGGACTATTCAGATAACCAGGTTACAATCCGTAAACCAAACAAGGACCGGGGTTGTAACCCTTCGTCTGAACAGAATTTGGTTTCTTCCACCATTTATCGGCAAAATAAAATAAGAAATCAGGTCACGTAACAATCTTGTACAAGATCAAGACAAGACTAGACTGATTAGACTCCATCCAACAATTCACGGCCAAGCAATAACTACGGCTTGATACTTTAACTAACTATGGTTATCACAGGCCTAGTTACTAGCAAGATGCAGCGAGATTCTTCCTCCAGCCACAAGCCCTGCAGCTAATCCAGGTTACCCAGGTCGAATATTAGTACAATAAGGGTGCAACACATGACAGTGTGCTGAAAATGTGCCCTACTCGTCGGCAGGCTACAGATCCCAAGTGGGGCGCCCAGATAACGGGATTGCCTGTATCTGAGAAATCTCGTCATGACTACTATGTTATTCTAGTTATTAGCCTTAGTCTTTTTTAGTAGATACCCCTGACCGTGGTACTTAGGGGTCCCTGTCCTAGACATGATGCAAGACAAAAAGGATTCATTTGTACAAGCATAATCGTCTACGGTGTCCAGGTCATTCATACTTGCCATGTCATGTTAGCCGTCGTAACAGCCTTCGAGATATATCATGTCAGGTCTATCATGTCAAGAGTGCGCCACGGTGGGCCATTATCAAGAATTATCATGTCAAGTTTATCATGTCAAGTTACTTGTCAGGAGTGCGCCACGTGGGCCACTATCAAGAAATATCACGTCAAGTTTATTTGTCAGGAGTGCACCCCGGCGGGTCACTATCAAGAATTATCACGTCAAGTTTATTTGTCAGGAGTGCACCACGGAGGGTCACTATCATGTCATGTTATTTGTCAAAAGTGCACCACAACCGGTCACCATCGTGTCAGGAAACCATTAATAGGGCACAAGCATATATGTGTAGTAATTAAATATTAGCATGAGCAAGGACCGTGGGGGACTCATGCGGCTCAGGAAAAATTGGGCCATATGCGGCCAGCAAATGATAGGCAATATGCGGCCAGCAAGTTACATGCAAACAAAATGCCAGCAATTAATTTAATGCTAATAAGCTTGCAAGCAAGTGCATGTGAGGCCATGCAAGCTAGCAATTAAAGCTAATGCACGTGCACGCAAGCGGCCTGCTAAACTTGCCATATGCGGCCAGGCAATAGTATTAATGGCCATATAGAAAATTGTCTATGCGGCCAGGAATATGAATATCCATGCGGCCAGTAATTGGTCCATGCGGCCAATTGGATTATTGTCCATATGCGGCCAAATAGTGTTGCATGCGGCTAAGCTATTACAAGTGGCCATTAAATAATGGCCATACAAGTTACAAATGGCCATGCGGCCATGGTATAAACCCCATGCGGCCAACCATGAATTTTCATGCGGCCAACAAAAGAGTTGGTCAGCAAAAGCTATTGGCAAGCATGCAATTTGCATGCAATTAATAAAAGAAAGCCCATGTGGCCACACTAACAATGCATGCGGCCACAATGGAAGGGGGACATTATGCTGTCACGTGTGCAGGTTGCATGCAATTTGCAAGCAAATGTTTAATACAAATGCTAATGGCAATTGTCTAATGCTATGGCTTAATACTAAATGCTAATGCAAGCAAATATATAAAAGATAAGGGCCATGCAATGAATTGTTAATGCATGTAATTAAATTAAGGCCATGCATTGAATTGTCAATGCATGTAATTAAATAAAGGCCATGTATTTGCTTATGCGGCCAAGCTTGGAATAGTATTCATGCGGCCAAGCTAGGAATAGTATTCATGCGGCCAAGCTATCAGTACACGGCCATAATATATAAGCTTGTGAGGCTAAAATGCATGCAAGGTTAATAATTAATGCATGCAAATGGACAACTAATGCACCTGCATGCAAGCACTTTTTAATTGCTAAATGTATGCAAGCACACTTTAATTGCTAAATGCATGCAAGCACACTTTACAAAGGCCATGCGGCCAGCTAACAGATTGGCCATTGGCCTATACGGCTCACTTGAGCAGTGATGCCATATACGGTTAAGTAATGGCCTGACAATTATTTAAAGGCCTATGTGGCTAACATTGTGTTGGCCATATACGGCTGACAATAAATAGTAGCCATGCCAGCTAAGTAGTGCCATATGTGGCTAACAATAAATAGTAGCCATGCCAGCTAAGCAGTGCCATATGCGGCTGTGCAAGGAAAGGCTCATGCGGCCAACTAAATAATTAATTCAATTAAATGGCCATGCGGCCAGAGAACTGATCTTCTTCTCCACTTTTCGAGAAGAAGAATACCATGAAGCCATGCTTCCAAGCTCCATAAATTCGTCATCTAGATTCCAAATCCGAACTTCCATAAGTTAAATTGGGGCAGAATGAAATTCTCTACAACATGAAACCATCAGAACTTGAAAATAATAAGGTTAAACAGATCAAAATCCAAGAAATCCAAAAATAAAATAAACTTAGATCTACATGAATTTAGCCATGGAAATTAAAAATGCTAAGTACTAAAGTGGGTTAGAAACACATGAGGAAGAAAATAGAACAATAAAAGTAGACTTCCTCCATGAAGCAAGATGCACTTGTCTACACCTCCCTCTCTCAGGTTGGTGGAGAAGTAATGGTAGGGAAGAAGAAGAGTTAATGAGGAGAGAGAAATGTTTGGTGGGATATAAATGAGGGTGGTGGTGGTACCTATGGTGGGTTCACAACAAAATCGAACCAAGCCAAAAAAACCAAGCCAAACCAAGCCACTAAACCAGGATCAAGACAAACATGACAAGTCTAACTACAGGTCAGGATTCCGTACATGTATACAAAATACGTAATACGAACCACGGACATTACAGAGCTATCTCCTAGAGTCACGTCTCCTGCACCTGATTCCTGGTAGGTTAAAAAATAGGGGCGATCAAATGAAACGTGAACATTAGCTCCAGAATCCAACCACCAATCATCAGAATAGAAAGAAAAGTTTACTACAGGTTGATAGCTTACAGACCTGAAGGAGCTAGAAGATCAATTCAGAATCATATTAGCCTCTGGCTTGCCTTTTCCTTTGAAAGAGGTCTTGACAGGTTCTCTCTTTCTCTGGAAGCAATTGATGGCCGTATGGTTTGTTCTACCACACACAAAACAAAATCTTCCTTGATCCTGAGTCTGACCAAAGTTTTTAGGTTTTTGGGGTTGCTGGTGTTGAAGGTTTTGGTGATAGGAATTTTGGAAATTAGGGTTTTTGTGATTTGGTTGCAAACTCTGCTTCTTTTTGAAGGAGTTTTTCTTAGGTTTGAGAAGGTTGTTGGATTTGGATTTGGCATGGTTTTCTACAAGATTTACCCTAGCTGTGGCATTAGACCTAGCTTTGGCCTTCAACCTATATTCTTCTTCTGTTCTAAGTCTTTTTAGAGCTTGAGGGTATGTAATTGTTCCTTGAAGAAATATGAGATCCTTTGCCACATTAGACTAGGAAGAAGGAAGTTTGTCTATTAAGCATCCTATTTTATGCTCAGTAGAAAAGAAAATTCTTTTGGCTTGAACCTAACTAAGGTGTTCTTGGAATTCATGAATTTGGTCATTGATAGGTTTGTTATCTACCGTGACATATCTGTTGAATGAGGAAGAATTGAATCTATCAATTCCAGCATCATCACAACCATATTCATCTTCTAAAGCATCCCAGAGTTCTTTAGCGCTTTTATATTCAAAAAATATGTCATAGAGTGACTCAGACATAGCGCTTAAGATTCTGTGGAAGCAATGATAGTCTATTTCTTTAGGGGTCTTAGGCTTGAAAGAAGAGGAGGACTTGGATGCCCCTACGTCAGACTCAGTCTCATCAGAATCATTTTATATGGGTGTGGACCCATCAATGACAGAAATCAGGCCTAAAGTGGTAAGCCAAAATTTTATCTGCCTCTGCCACCTCTTGAAATAGGTGCCAATGAACTTAGCAGGCTTTGCAGTGAAGGTCTCTTCCTTGCCAGACATGAGTTATAAAGTCTGTAAAAAATTTAAATTTACTCAATAAGTTGACTATAAGCTAAACTTAACAATTATAATGATTTTAGTAATCTACCTTCAAAATTTTAGTTTTTCAAGTTTTGATAAGGTTGGGTTAGTTGTAGGGGCCGAATCTCAGCAAGCGGTGATTCACGAAAATAACTTAAGTACCAGTTGCTTAGACGAATTTTTGTCTTGTTGACAGAAGGTCCATTTCGGCTTGTTCCCAAACAAATTACTACTTTAGAACTTTAAAATTAAAAGAATTTTACTAAATCAATTAATTGTTTGATTTCACCTAAATTGAAATATTGAGTAAGAGAAACTACCTAACTAGTATTGACTAAATTTCAGAGGGTTCAAAGGATTTGTTCAACAACTTAACAAGAATATTAAATAGGCAACAAGGTTTTCTAGAGAGTTCAACACTTTAACAGTACAATCAAATTAAGAGGTTTGTTCGAAAAGCTTGTTAATAGAGCAATGAAAATTAACAAATTTTTCTCAACAACTTGTTAAGGAGACCAATATGTATCACCCCCACTTTCCTGAATAGGGCTAATATGGTCATTTGCATTATTTTATTATTTTTAATATTATTTAAATATTATTTTTAGTGTTTTTATATTATTATTGAAATAAGTATTTTTACTGATAGTGTTTTTACTTATAATTTTTTTTAATATATTTAATATATATATAAAATAAATCTTTAATATTTGTTTATGAATAAATTTTGATTTTATTATATGTATATTTAGGTAATATTCCATTTATGGGATATATATATATATAAATATATATATTTATATTAATGGGATTATTTTATATAAATAAATATACGTATATGTGTATAATATACGTATGTATGTATGTATGTATGTATGTATGTATGTATGTATGTATAATATATATATATATATATATATATATATATATATATATATATATATATATATATATATATATATATATATATATATATACATATATATACATATATAATGGGTTAAAGAAAGAAAGAAAAAATAGAAAAGAAAAAAACAAACAAACAAACAAAAACACTCACGCGCCCACAAGAAGCAAAGCAGCAGCAGCTGCTAGGCTAAACCAAGCGGCCCCCATATGCTTTCCAAACCCGCGCCCCTTTAAACCCGACTACTGTATATATGTATATATATATATATATATATATATATATATATATATATATATATATATATATATATATATATATATATATATATATATATATATATATATATATATATATATTTAGAGAGAGAAAGAGAGAGAGGAGAATTTTGAGAAAAACCAAACCCTAGCCGTCACCCCCAACCCAACATGCACCCCGACGTCGCTGTCGACCAACCCGTGGTCGTCCATCGCCGAGAAACGTGCAACAAGCATCCCACCCGCGTGCGAAAACTGTCAGCGAAGGGCCGACTTCGGAAATAGATTTCTCCTTCCATGCTCCGTCGTTTTGTGAACCACTTGGTCAGGTATGATCCCAACATATACAGCTTTAATTTCCTTCAAGTACTTGGTGCCAATTCGCACCATGTGCGACGAAAAACGAGTTCCAAAATTGAGAAAAAACTCAATTTTCTGGGTTTAGAAACTGTCCCGAAACCCCAACTTTGTGGCCGATTTGCGACCAGCGTGTTACGAGTTTTCAAAATCGGTCTGAAGAGACTTGTAGACAACCTATAGGGCTTTAAAACCTTTTTTGTAGAATTAAATTTTATGTACTGTACAGAAAGTTATTGGTTTGTGAAGTTGGAGAAAAAAACTAATTTTCAAAAGTGGATTTTTAGAAAAATTGTCCCGATATGCCGTCTGTCCCGTCAATCCGGGCGACGTGGTCACGAACCGAAAGCATCGAAAGGTGTGTATCGACTTCGTGGTCGTGTGGGCTTTGACGAAATTTAAATTGGTCGCATGTGCACGACGAATTTGATGCGTATCCGTCAAAAATTCACCGTATCGGCCTTTTGCATATTTGTCAATTACTTTGTGCACACTCATCAAATCGCGACAAAACTTGCGCCATTGGACTCGAAATATTTTTCTGGTCCTGTATGCCAAGTTTGGTCCGATTCTGAGATCGTTGATCGGGACGCCATTTTGGCGGGCCCATAATCCCACTCAACGGGTGATTTTGTGCACAGCCCACCAGAATCCAAAATTGGATATATCGTTGGGTTCGTCTCGTCAAACTGGACCTGTAGACATATAGTTTGATGACTTTAGAGACCGTAGATTCTGACACATTTTTTGGTACAAAGTGGATCCAATGGCGGACACCATTTTGACCCAAAATTACCGTTTTGCCCCTGTATCCAGAATTGGACTTATGGGTAGGCGTTTCTAGCTAATTTGACCATTCTGAGAATGTTGGTAATGTCTGTTTCAGCATTAGGAGACAGTTGTGCGAGTTGACCGTTCGTGGCTCATTGAGTGGGTTGTAGTTTCGATTTTCTCAGCACAGGACGACAGGCGAGTACATTCTCTGATAGTTTTTATTGTCTTGATATCTACTATATCCGATTCAGTTGTAGTATTATACTTGATTCTCGACACGAGGATACACGGACTAGTATATGTGAATCTCGTCATGAGATGTCATTCCTAGTTTACCTGGTATATGAATACATTGTTCGATATTGTTTCCTGTACTTATATAGACACCGATTTGGGAGTGGGCTGGCCCCCTGCTCTTCGAGTCCCGTGTCATGACCTGTCATGTCTGGATTCATTATACTACTCGGAGATGTGGGAGTTATTAGAGGTTATGTGATCATTACCCTTACTTGTTTATTACTTGTGTATAGCTCCACCCTCACCACACGTAGGGTGTAGCCTGACCTTATACTACTTGTGCATAGCTTTCCATTTTGGCCGGCCTGATCCCTATATTATTATACTACCTGTGCATATCCGGTCAAATGGAACAGCCTGATCTTGACCCAAGTCGATCACATAACGCTCTAATATCTCATGGCACTTTATTTTTATGTTTACATCATACCGCAGATTACTTTCCATTTATTTATATTCCAGTTTTATCTTATATCTCACAGATGACATGATATCCAGTTCTCTTGTACCGTTTTACTTTCAGTCTTGATATTCCATCTTGTATTTCATTATGATTGTCTCTTATAGTATTTGTCAATTCACATGGAACTGCTGTTGGCGTTTGTACTTGCTCATATCCAGACAGGATAACCCCCATTGTTTTTCAGAGGATTTAGATGCAGATTGCCCGACCTACTACGGGTTTGGCATAGATGGAGCCTACGACCAGGACCAGCCTGTGGACCGGTGCTCGTAGAGGATGCACCGCCAGTAGTGACCTAGTTCACCTAGCTTTGTCTTGATTATATTTCAGTTTGATAATTTGAGACTTGTAGTATTTATTTTAGGATATTGTTTTATGTCTTGGTCTCTGAACTTGTGATTGTGGCTCGGCACTATTTCAGACTATTTATCTTATCTTTATCTTTATCTTTATCATCGTGTTTATCTTCCTTAGAATTATGTGATTGAGTTGTGGTTATATTCCTCCGTACGGAGATGACAGGTTATATTTGTGTCTTAGATTCTTAATATTCTAGATGACCTTTACAGCGTTCTACCGCCGATACTGCGGCGTAGGCTGGACGTACCCACGTGCTCGTGCCCCTAAATAGGGTGCGAGTCGTGACACGTTTTTATGGTGGCCCATGTAGGTCAGAGTCGCAACTAGTACGATTTCGTAATAGTACTCGACTTAGAGTACTAATTACGAGCCTGCTGTTAGGATATAGGTTTTAGGTTTTGATAGGAGTTACTCAATCACATATTAGGAAAATTCCAATCTTTTGATTACCATGACAAACTCTTCTTGCAATTCGAAATAAATTGTCCTTCATTGACGATATCTTATCATGTGCCATATTGATCTCTTTGCTTAGGACTTTTGAGAGATTCCTATGACGACCCTTGGGAATCTTGTTTTGAACGTCAATTTAAAATCATTTTCTCTTGTTTTTCTTCATCCTTGCTCCTTGTTATTGAATTTGATTTTATTAGATAATCGCTAATTTTGATTTTTCATATCGAGATGAATTTTATGGCCTGAGTTACGTTATCTTCTGATAACATATGTTGACGGGAATAATCGGAAAGGTAAAACGTCTACTTAGTTATGAAACCTGGAGTTTATCGCAGCTATATTAGCCGGCGTGGCGAAAACGTAGAGACCTGACTTCGGATGTACATATCTTGGTCATGTGATTTGAGATTTCTCGCAGCTATACTAGTCGGCATGGCGAGGATTCCAGACGATATGATTATAGAGGTGCATACCTAGTTATGGAATCTACTGTTTATCGTAGCCATGCTTACTGGCGTGGCGAGGATTCTGAGTATCATGATTTAGGACAGACGTGTATGATTATCAGATTGTATCTTGAGAAGGGTCCTAACATGTCATCTCTATCATTTCAACTCTATTATTATAGATTATGTTCCAGCCTCAATTAGCTTAGGGTAAGGATACTTTCGGTTCTTTAGTCAAGGTCCTTGTAGATTCTCATTTCATTATAGGTTCTTCGTAGTGTGATGGCTTGGTGATTTGTAATTGGTCTGTGTCCTTGAGTAATTGTGTTCATAGTTTAAAGTATGGTTAGAAAGTATTATATATGATTGTTGATAATTAAATATAGATGAGAAACCTTAGAGTGATTAATGAGTGTTAAGGTAGGAGTTGCACCGGGCGTCAGAATAGGAGGAGTACCCTAGTAGCAATAGCCAAGGTATTTCAAGTGTTACAGAGGTTTAGGCACCAAAATTTTAAGTGACTAGTTAGAGGAGGGACATGAGTAACCTAGTATAGAAGTATCATCCAAGTATCATATAGATGAGTTAGTGCCTTGTGTAGACAGCGTCAAGACTTAGGTAGACACCCTAGAGAGAGTATCCTAGATAGACGAATATTCTTCCGTGACTTTGATTTCTGGAGCGTCAGAGATGTCAATCTCTGAAAAATTCCTTCACGAGTTTGTAGTAGACAAGATTATCTTCATTTTGATATATCGCGTCCCACTCAAACTCGTTTTCCTGTACTATCTTTGTATCGCACAACTTTTGGATCAATTTAGGTCATTGACCATTCCCACTTTTATTTATTATTATCATATGCACATTGCCATGACTTTTAATTTAGGAGCACAAGACTAGTTGTTTTCTCAAAACCAACTTCATATTGATGATCTAGACAAGACACCCTACGTCTATGACCTTCGTGTCCTATTCAGGCACACCATCTTGTGCTTTATTTTATCACACGACTTTTCTGACACAAGGCCCAATCTTGATTCACCCCACGAACTCACTTTTATTTTCGACTCGAATTTGGGGCACCATTTCGACCCAAACTTGTTGACCCAAAATATGGACGCGACCCACATTAAGCTTACTATCCACATGACACTTGTGTCCCATTCAACTGAGCCCCGCATACTACTTATTTATCCGCATTCATTTAAGGAAGACAATAGAAGGTAGTATCCCATAAGTGTAGTATAGTATCCTGGATAGAGTGTGCCAGTAAGTTAAGATCTTCACGTATCACAAGAGCTTGAAGTACGTGTTCACCCAGAAGGAATTGAACATGAGGCAGAGGAGGTGGCTTGAACTGATAAAGGACTTCGATATATCTTTGCAGTACCATCCAGGGAAGGCTAACATAGTTGCAGATACCTTGAGCAGGTATCCAGTCGCTATGTATTTGACGACAGATCGTCATCTTTTTGCCGATCTGGATAGTTTGGGTATCGAGGTGATCGTTTCGGGGATGGAGGTTCAGATATGGGGTTTACAGATTTAGTCTGTGTTGATGGACAGAGTCAGATCAGCATAGTTTAATGACGTGACCTTGAGGAGCATCAGGGAGTAGGTACAAGCCGGATTGTTAGACGATTTCTCTATAGCCGAAGATGGGTCGCTGAGGCACGGTACTAGATTGTGCATTCCGAGTGAAGAGCTTCGGGAGGAGATTCTGCAAGAAGCGCATCGTTCCCAGTACTCTATGCATCCTGGAGCCAACAAGATGTACAGAGACCTGAGGGAGCATGTATGGTGGTATGGCATGAAGCGAGATGTAGCTCAGTTTGTATCTCGATGCTTAGTGTGCCAGCAGGTAAAAGCCGAGAGACAGAGGCCAGGTGGTCTGCTTCAGCCACTACCCATTCCAGAGTGGAAGTGTGAGCACATCACTATGGACTTTGTATCTGGACTTCCACGATCTTCATGAAGGAAAGACGCGATTTGGGTCATCGTTGATAGATTGACCAAATCGGCCCACTTTTTGCCTTTCAAGGTGGGACTATCTACGGAGAAGCTGGCAGAGATGTATGAGCGACAGATAGTCAGATTGTACGGAGTTCCGGTGAGCATAGTCTCGGATCGGGATAGTCGTTTAACTTTCCACTTTTGGAGGAGTTTGCATACTAGCTTGGGCACCCAGCTCAAGTTCAGTACCGCGTATCACCCCCAGACAGACGGGCAGTCAGAGAGGACCATCCAGACACTCGAGGATATACTCCGCACTTATGTGTTATATTTCGGGGGATCTTGGGAGGACCATCTTCACCTGGTAGAGTTTGCTTACAACAACAGCTATCAGGCCAGTATAGAGATGTCGCCATTTGAGGCTTTATACGGATGGAGATGTCGCACTCCTTTGTCATGGGACGATGTCGGTGAGAGAGTTTTGCTTGGCCCGGAGATGGTGGTGGATGCAGCAGAGAAGGTTAAGTTGATCAGAGATAGACTTCGGGTGGCTCAGGATAGACAGCGGCATTGGGCCGATAGCCACCGGAGACCGTTAGAGTTCGAGGTTAGTATCTGTTTTTCTGTTTGTGCTTGTTGGTGATTGTTTGCTTTAGGATCTTGTATTGAGTCTTGCCTTGTGTCTAGATTGGCGATATGGTGTTCCTGAGGATTTCTCCATCACGGGGCACGATTCGTTTTGGCCGAGGTGGAAAGCTTAGTCCGTGCTTCATCGGACCTTTCACTATTCTTGGAAGGGTCGGTGCAGTGGCCTATCGACTAGACTTGCCGCCTATGCTCGAGGGAGTTCATAACGTGTTCCATGTGTCGCAGTTGAGGCGGTACGTGGCAGACCCTAGTCACGTATTGGATCACTCCGAGTTAGAGGTGAGGCCTACTCTCCGCTATCCAGAGCAGCCTGTGGAGATTCTGGATCGTCGGGAGAAGGTGCTCCCGAACCAAGTTATTTTTTTGGTTCGTATCGCATGGAGGCATCACTTTCCAGGTGAGTCTACCTGGGAGAGAGAGGACGAGATGCGAGAGCGTTACCCTTATCTCTTCGAGTCTTGAGGTATTTATTTTTCTTGCTACTGTTATTGTGCCAGTTTGCTCCAATTTCGATGACGAATTTTTTTTAGGAGGATAGATTTGTCACCCCCACTTTCCTGAATAGGGCTAATATGGTCATTTGCATTATTTTATTATTTTTAATATTATTTAAATATTATTTTTAGTGTTTTTATATTATTATTGAAATAAGTATTTTACTAATAGTGTTTTTACTTATAAAAAATTTTAATATATTTAATATATATATAAAATAAATCTTTAGTATTTGTTTATGAATAAATTCTGATTTTTATTATATATATATATTTAGGTAATATTCTATTTATGGGATATATATATATATATATAAATATATATATTTATATTAATAGGATTATTTTATATAAATAAATATACGTATATGTGTATAATATACGTATGAATGTATGTATGTATGTATGTATGTATGTATGTATGTATGTATGTATGTATGTATATACATATATATACATATATAATGGGTTAAAGAAAGAAAGAATAGGAAAAGAAAAAAAACAAACAAGCAAAAACACTCACGCGCCCACAAGAAGCAAAGCAGCAGCAGCTGCTAGGCTAAACCAAGCGGCCCCCATATGCTTTCCAAACCCGCGCCCCTTTAAACCCGACTACTGTATATATGTATGTATATATATATATATATATATATATATATATATATATATATATATATATATATATATATATATATATAGAGAGAGAGAGAGAGAGAGGAGAATTTTGAGAAAAACCAAACCCTAGCCGTCACCCCCAACCCAACGTGCACCCCGACGTCGCTGTCGACCAACCCGTGGCCGTCCATCGCCGAGAAACATGCAACGAGCATCCCACCCGCGTGCGGAAACTGTCAGCGAAAGGCCGACTTCGGAAATAGATTTCTCCTTCCACGCTCCGTCGTTTTGCGAACCACTTGGTCAGGTATGATCCCAACATATACAGCTTTAATTTACTTCAAATACTTGGTAGAAATTCGTACCATGTGCGACGAAAAACGAGTTCCAAAATCGAGAAAAAACTCGATTTTCTGGGTTTAGAAACTGTCCCGAAACCCCAACTTTGTGGCCGATTTGCGACCAGCGTGTTACGAGTTTTCAAAATCGGTCTGAAGAGACTTGTAGACAACCTATAGGGCTTTAAAACCTTTTTTGTAGAATTAAATTTCATGTACTGTACAGAAAGTTATTGGTTTGTGAAGTTGGAGAAAAAAACTGATTTTCAAAAGTGGATTTTTAGAAAAATTGTCCCGATACGCCGTCCGTCCCGTCAATCCGGGCTACGTGGTCACGAACCGAAAGCATCGAAAGGTGCGTATCGACTTCGTGGTTGTATGTGCTTTGATGGAATTCAAATTGGTCGCGTGTGCGCGACGAATTTGATGCGTATCCGTCAAAAATTTACCGTATCGGCCTTTTGCATATTTGTCAATTACTTTGTGCACACTCATGAAATTGCGACGAAACTTGCGCCATTGGACTTAAAATATTTTTCTGGTCATGTATGCCAATTTTGGTCCGGTTCTGAGGCCGTTGATCGGGACGCCATTTTGGCGGGCCAACAATCCCACTCAACGGGTGATTTTGTGCACAGCCCACCGGAATCCAAAATTGGACATACCGTTGGGTTCATTTCGTCAAACCGGACATGTAGACAAATAGTTTGATGACTTTAGAGACCGTAGATTCTGACACATTTTTCGGTACAAAGTGGATCCAACTGCGGACACCATTTTGACCCAAAATTACCGTTTTGTCCCTGTGTCCAGAATTAGACTTATGGGTAGGCGTTTCTAGCTAATTTGACCATTCTAAGAATGTTGGTAATGTCTGTTTCAGCATTAGGAGACAGTTGTGTGAGTTGACCGTTCGTGGCTCATTGAGTGGGTTGTAGTTTCGATTTTCTCAGCTCAGGACGACAGGCGAGTACATTCTCTGATAGTTTTCATTGTCTTGATATCTACTATATCCAATTCAGTTGTAGTGTTATACTTGATTCTCGACACGAGGATACACGGACTAGTATACGTGAATCTCGTCATGAGATGTCATTCCTAGTTTACATCATACCGCAGATAACTTTCCATTTATTTATATTCCAGTTTTATCTTATATCTCACAGATGACATGATATCCAGTTCTCTTGTACCATTTTACTTTCAGTCTTGATATTCCATCTTGTATTTCATTATGATTGTCTCTTATAGTATTTGTCAATTCACATGGAACTGCTGTTGGCGTTTGTACTTGCTCATATCCTGACAGGATAACCCCCATTATTTTTCAGAGGATTTAGATGCAGATTGCCCGACCTACTACGGGTTTGGCATAGATGGAGCCTACGACCAGGACCAGCCTGTGGACCGGTGCTCGTAGATGATGCACCGCCAGTAGTGACATAGTTCACCTAGATTTTGTCTTGATTATATTTCAGTTTGATAATTTGAGACTTGTAGTATTTATTTTAGGATATTGTTTTATGTCTTGGTCTCTGAACTTGTGATTGTGGCTCGGCACTATTTCAGACTATTTATCTTATCTTTATCTTTATCTTTATCATCGTGTTTATCTTCCTTAGAATTATGTGATTGAGTTGTGGTTATATTCCTCCGTGCGGAGATGACAGGTTATATTTGTGTCTTAGATTCTTAATATTCTAGATGACCTTTATAGCGTTCTACCGCCGATACTGCGACATAGGCTGGACGTACCCACGTGCTCGTGCCCCTAAACAGGGTGCGGGTCGTGACAATATATGATGACAACAATATTAAATATGTTATAAAAAAAATAGATATATAACAGTACTAAATTCAATTTTCTTGATGTAAATGGGATGACAACAATTAAATAAGATGTTAATATATGAAAATTAAATAAGATATATAACAGACCAAAGATTCTATATGCTAACAGCACCAAAGATTCTATATGACAACACCAAAGATGTTAATATATAATATTTTGGAGACAATATGCTAATATATGAGATTGTATATGCTAACAGTAACCACTATCTCTTAGATTGTTTGAATATTTCTTCAAAATCTTCGAATTAAAATCTGCAACAAAATAAAATAAATAAAAAGTTACCGGCCACCGGGGAAGTCGTGCACGTAGCACTGTCCTAAGAGATAGTCCGGATCTATGTGCATATGGTATCCGAACGCTCCTAGTGGTAAAATTCTTGCTCTACCGAAATCTTTTTGTCGCACACGACTTGAAGAGAGTGACCACCGACTTAGCTCTGCCCAGAGCAAGAAATAGGACAAACAGAATGGTTCGGGAAGACGAAAATTTGGAAGAGAATTTTTGTATGTAGAATTTTCTGTGTAGAGGAAGGAATGAGAGGGATATCTTTATAAAGGTTGTGCAGTGGACAGTCAAATAAAGATAGATTAATAAGCCAATTAAAAAGAACATTACAAAACATTTTGCAGCACATGGTTCATTGAACCTGGACGGAATTTGAATAGTAAACGTTACAAAATTTTAGAAAGGAGCAAAAAGTTTTTAGGGTCTCAGCCCGAATCAGAAGAGAAAATTGAATCGGCATTCGGCGCCCGCAGATGTGGGCACGTACCCGCACCCGTTACGCGTGCTGAACCGAACCGAACCGAGGCGGGCCGGGCGGCGACGACGGCGCGCCCGTGTGGACCATAGGGCTCCCACTCAATAGTTCAATGAAGCAAGATAGGAGAAATGGATATAAGAACATTGAATGACATCATGCTAGCCGATGTGGGACTATAACCACTTGAGCTTTTGCTCACATAGCACAGCATCTAACAGAAATAACAGAACTAAACCTCGGTCAGTATTAATATCCAACAATGTAGCTATAACAGAGCCACCACGAAGAGCAACAACAAGAGAGCTTGTCACGACCCGCACCCATTTTTTTTTAAACGGATACGAGACGTGTCCAAGCCAGCCTACGTCGCAGTGTCGGCGGTAGAACGCTGTCACGGCCATGAAGATCAAAATCACAAATAATGCTCATTCACATAATTAATTTAACTTACAATGATCACAAGTTTTATATTTGTAGAAAAATATAAACTTGTACAAATAAATGAATGACTACAACTCAACTATCTAGCTAGTCTCTAGGCCTTTGTCTGCAAGTATTCCCGTCACTCCCCAAGCTAAGTGAATCCATGGCTAACCTGAAAATATTGGTTTTCAGTCAGGAATGGAACGAGCACAATTCACTGAATATAATTTCAATTAAGAAAATGACTATAAAACAAAGGTTAGACGTCAATCATGAGTTTTGAAAACAGGAAATACAGAAAACCAATAGCAAATAAATAGACTCAAATTACTTTCCCCAACTGTTAGAAGTACCTTTGATATGTGATCAGTCTGGGCCACTACACCGCACGATCTACAATGTCTACTTGCAGAAAATAAGCACTGTCAACAATGTCTACTTGCAGAAAAATAAGCACTGTCTACGATGTCTACTTACAGAAAAATAAGCACTGTCTACGATGTCTACTTGCAGAAAATAAGCACTGTCTACAATGTCTACTGCAGAAAATAAGCACTGTCTACAATGTCTACTGCAGAAAATAAGCACTGTCTACAATGTCTACTTGCAGAAAATAAGCACTGTCTACAATGTCTACTGCAGAAAATAAGCACTGTCTATGGTCGGATCACACATCCTTGGTACTTCTCATTCCCGACTCAACAATTTATAATAGAAAATAATCTCATAACCAATGGCCAATCAATAAAATATAGTGAAAATCAATATCGAAATGCAGACAATAAACTGTACTCGCCTGTGGTCCTCTGCTGGTGAAATCGACGGTCTGAACTACTCAATGTGCCACAATAGTCAAAACCCGTACAACAGTCCCCGAAAGCTGAAATAAACATCACCAATGTTCTCAGAATAGTTAAATTAGCTAGGATCGTCTGTCCTTAAGTCCAATTCTGGACACAAGGGCAAAACGGTAATTTCGGGCAAAAACGATGTCCACCGTTGGACCCGCTTTGCACCGAAAAGCGTGCCAGAGTTAATGGTCTCTAAAGTCATCAAACTACATGTCTACGGATCCGGTTTTTCGATACGAATCCAACCATATGTCCAAAGTTGGATTCCGGCGGACCGTGCACAAAATCGCCCGTTGAGTGGGACCGTGGGGCCCGCAAAACGACGTACGATTCATCTGTCTCAGAATTGGACCAAACTTGGTATACAGGACCAAAAAAATGATACGGTCCTGATGGCACAAGTTTTGTCTCGATCTGACGAGCGTGCACAAAGTAATTGAGAAATTTGCAAAGTGCACGATACGGTGAATTTCGACGGATACGCATCAAATTCGTCGCGCAAATGCGACCAATTTGAATTTCGTCAAAGTCCACACGACCACGAAGCTGTTACGCAGCTTTCGATGCTTTCGGTTCGTGACTACGTCGCCCGGAATGGCGAGACGCACGTCGTCTCGGACAAATTTTCTAGGTTTGAAAGCAGTTTTTCGGTAAACTTCGTCAATGATTTAATTCATGCACACATATCGAAAAATAGAACTATAAGTTGCGTTTTGATCCTGGTTATGTTAACTTTAATCTTGTTCAATTAGTTTCTGGAAAATATCAGTAGGTTGGCCGTGACTGGCCTTCCAAGTTGTGGTTGGGACTGACCTATATGTCCTGTTTAAGAACAGTTTTTGGGCGATGTTTGCGTCGATTTCTTGATCGATCCGTGCTAAAAAAATAAAAACTAATTAAAGGGAAGTGTAGACCTATAGGTTGTCGATGTGTAGAATCTTGAAATTCGAAAAACCATCAAGCGAGGGGTGAGAAATCTTACGTCGAAGTTGGTTCGGCCTGCCATTGCTGCTGTTGCTCTGTACGGGTCGGTTCCTGTGCGCGATCGGTTTGGCTGGCTCCGGCGACTCGCGGTGGTTGCCACGGCGGCGGGGTCGCCGGACTGGGGGTGTCGGCGCGCAGGTTTGGTCGGGGTTAGGGTTTTAGAAATCCCCCCACGCTCTCCCGTTCTCGTATATAAAGCTGGGGGGTCGGGATGTTTTACTGCTCGGGTTCAGGGATTACTCGGGCTGGGGGTGCTGTTGCACAGCTGAGAGGAAAATCCTGGGCTTGTGGGCCTGGGTGGACCCAGTGGGCTGGGCTGACCAAGTAACAAAATTATTTATCAACTATTGTTTGATTATCATTATGTTACATGATTCAATCATCCAAATATTATGTTAATAAATTACAATTTGAAGAAATAAGGTAAGTAGATTTCCAAAATGGGGATTTGCTCGGTTGGGCCTACTTGGCTGAGAGGTTGGGCTGGGTTATATTAGTGTATATATATTTATATATATACACATAAATAGTTAATTACTTATGTATATATATATATATATATATATATATATATACATACATATATATATATACACACACACACACACACACACACATATATATATATATATATATATATATATATATATATATATATATATATATATATATATATATATATATATATATATATATATATATATAATATGTTTTTATATAAAAACATAGATACACATATCCGCCCACATATATTTATATATACATACCCATGTACCCTACATATATTTATATATATACACGTCTACAATATCTGTGTATATACATATACATAAATATATATACACTCCCCAAAATCTAAAATAGCATTTTAAGGAAATACTCATCATATTTTAATATCAATAACACTTATATATAACAATTATTTAGGGAAACATATTTGTTAGTACCTTAAAATAAAATACGAATATGTATATATATAAATAAATATACCCCTACAAGAACGTCTCTGGTCGCACTACCTGTCTACATGGATTTGGGTTTGGCTCGGGTCAAGTCCGACTAGTTGAGTACAACCGGATCTCCTGCAAGTCAATAATTTAATAATAATTAATAAAACTTATTTATAATGGTCATGCTATAACTTGGCCTGGTTTTCCTAGTTAGAACACGCCTATGGCTCGACATTCCCCTACCATGGCTAATCACTAGTCAAAGCACGCCACTGCACTATCCGTGTCATGATTCCTATTCACCTTGTACTCCAAATCTCAACCATGGCTAAAATTATCTACCGTAATAATTAACTAAATAATTATTTATAAAATTCTAAAAAAATCCTTATTTAAATAAATAAATAAAATAAAAATATTTTAAAATTTTTGGGAAGAGGAGCTACAAATCTATCCACCTTAAAAATAATTTCGTCCTCGAAATTCTAATTTATAACTAGTCCTTAAAAATCAAAGTCTACTATTACCTTAATCTCCTTAAATTTAATATCTCAAAAATATTTATGGCCTTCTCTAGTCATTTGGTATTTACGAAATCTCGAGGACTTCTACCCACCTTAGGTCACACTACACTCTTAAAACACGGTTCACTAAAATTTTATGATCTTCTAACTAGTGGCTAATAATTCTACCAAATATCTAGGACATATGGTATCTATAATCTCTCACATTTACAAACAACCAATTATTCAATAATCAAGCAATATTACAATAACTTAAGAATTTCTGATGAATTCTAGACAGCATGATTATTCGTCACCCTGAAATAGGAAGGGACGAGAATCAAGAGTACAGAAAGGCAAGGGAGAATAATCGAGAATGATTTCAAATAATTCAGTTCTATAGTCCAAATATGGTGGTATGCATGGGTGAGTGTTACTAGGTCTTAATGAGTTCCTTAATTGGACATCAATCGTTGGTTGTATGAACCTTGGATTTCGATCTATAAGGATTTGACAAGATCCCAATGATGAAACTTTTTCTACTAGATTAGGGTATCCTAGAATAGGTTTCTATTCAAGGGCTGAGCTAGTCGCTAGTCGGGTTGGTTAGCTAGGTCCATAAGCCCAAATGCGCCTTCAGTGATTTTTGTGTTTTAAGTAGCACATGAGGCCTCAATTGAGTGGCACACTAGTGTTATGTACGTAATGGGCTTCGAGTAGATCACAACCATACGTTGGGTCGAGTGAATTGAGTCAAGGTTGAGGATCTAGTGGAAATCAAAAAGTATACCGGTGTTGCGGTAAGGGTTATAGCTAGTCCTTTTGACCTGAAAGTCGTACTATAAAAAAAGAGTACAAGGGGACGGGTTTGAGTGGGACATGATACACCTAGATGAAGATAGACTCGTCTAGATCTTGCATATGTAATTCGTTGGAAGGTAACAGCTGGTCTCGTGCTCCGAATATTAATGACACGACCGGGGACACAAAATGATCTAAAAGAAATGTGGGAGTCCAAGGGCACTAATCATCATCCTAAAGGAAGTTATTCTAATCACTCGGTAATCCTGGTATATCCTAAAAATTTTAGAGGGCTTACCGTCTACCCACCTTAAAAATAGGACATGGTCTTAGAAATATTGAGGTTAGAGGGTTCCCAAAGTCCGGATACTGTACCTCGACTCTTCGTTAATAGGGAATAAGGCACGGCGTATCGGGATACAGTAGATATAAGTCAACTTAAGGATCATTTCTCAATAAATAGGAAACGAGTGTGTACAACAACACGTGGTCGATAAAATAGAATGATCTACTCGTCCCTAGTATACGAGAGTTATCACGGGGTAACCAACTCTAAGGCACATCATAAGAAAAGAATTTCTAACAACTGAGTCGTGAATCTCTATATGTGTCAAGCCTGCTAGACTATGGTCACAAGGGTTCTAGCGGTATGGGCTGCATTGGTCATACATTGCTATTGATAACAGGTAGGTCATAATATGACAGGTATTTAAGCTGTGGTGTTCCAAAACTAGTTAGGTCTTAATTATGAAATTTACATAACTAGGACAATATTTGTTGAAAACCAATCTCGGGATGAGTGTCTACCATAGTCACGGTAAGTGATTGTCCTTACCTTGTTTATTCAACTCATGTCTAAACCGTGGGCTTTGGCCGAGGAAAGGCTGAGTTGAAGATTAAGAATTGCTAGTTAAAGCAAGCTTCAGGCAAATAATTAGAGGCTCACGACATTTGGTTTCTTGAGAATAGATAGTCTCCTAGGTTGGCATTTTGACTAAGGGTAACACCCTAATCATTCTCAAGTTCAGATGGCTAGAAGGACCCAATAACAGTTTGGGGGTCGAGAGGAGAACGAGTAACTCAAGGAAATGTTCTAGTCACATGGTCGGCCGATGGTAGCTACACTTGTGTATACAACTATCGTAGCCATGGGGATACTCTGTAACGCTTTACCAATTATGAGCTCTCGTCTTTCCAAATCAGTGAAAGACAAAAACAAGAAAGAGTTCAAGAAAGAGGTTACTGAATACAATCACGTGATTCAAAGGCGAACGTATAATTCAAGAGAAATTGTCAAGCAGTCGCGGATGAGATCCTAAATACCTATATATCTCCATCCACGTAGTGTAATTAAATGAAGAGCGAACCAAATGCATCATGGCTGATCAGACCATAATACACTGATTCTGATTAGACAATAAGTTAGCAGGCGTCCCCACTAAACATATGCCTCGAATCAAGCTCGAAAACAGAGTGAGCTTGCAAAACTAAGTTGTAACAGCAGCGTTTGTTAAGATAGTCGAATACAATTATGCGAGATTTTTGAAAGAAGGCACAAGTAGTTCGAGTTTTGTGAGAATCAAACCTTACCTGATGTTCTTGCTTATACAGTCTTCCTACTATCTTCTTATCCACAAGGAATTGGTCGACTAATGGGTTGTGACCCCTAACTTCTGTATTCTAGGTAAACCTATTAGTGTTAATCTATTGCTCGTCAATAAGTTACAAGGTCTACAGAATGCTAGGTTGAGCGACATGCTACCCAACTTACAAAACTTCCACTAATATCGTCTTCGGGTCTTATGGAACATACATGGCATTGTACTATCCTCCATAGTATCCTAAACTTGTATTCATGTCTGAAATCCTTTCACCGAGGATTATGCCTCGCCCGTATACTCTGGCTATGGTAAACCCTTGGTTTCGTGCTTCAGATGTGATATGCTACCCAATACTCTACCTTATATTGACACAAGGGTGACTACGGTCAAAAGAGGACCACTAGCCGTAGTTTTAGCAATATTCTATGACCTATATTTTCTTAAACCAATTTCAACTCTAGGGGTCGTGTCTCGCCAGTGCGCTGCTGGCTGCAGTAAATCCATAGTCTCCATAATTCAAATAAATGGCAACAGTTCGCTGCTGTCCGACCATTACGAGTTAATCAACATTCCTTTAACTATATCAGTAAAAAAATAATCATGGGCTTCTAGAGGTTCAAACAAGTTAACTATGAAATAAAGTGTAAGTATCTATTAATCGCAACCCTACAATAAAAGATGAACCTGGAGGAAGTAACTGAAGACAAGGAAATACAACCATTCTAATATCTATTCCATGTGTATTCAAACATTTGAAAACCTTGAATCGAAACTAACTCGAGGTTCGTATGGGGATAACATATTCAAATTTATACAAAATAATAATTCCTAGGGCAAATAGGAACTAAATAGGCAATTCGGACTAGGGTGTGGGGATGATACCTAAGGGGCCAAGAGGAGAACTAAACAATTTATCAAGGTTAGATTATCAATCCTAGGAAGTCCGATCTCACCAAGTGGATAATCTATTCACATGGGATCATATCGTCATATCAATAGGTAATAGTGTACCTATGGAGATTTGACAAACTATCAAATTAATAACTAGTCCTCATCAAATTTGCATGGCCTATACTACCCATCAGTCAATTTGTATAAGGGACCCTAGTCCTAGTCATTCTCGTAATTAAATTAACTTCTAATTCGTGAATGAGCATTTCTAGTCACAGGCTCGCATAGTACGACTAACTTAAGTACTATCACGAGTTCGCATGATTTGCAAAGACTGATCTGCATGGGCCACCACAAAAAACTTGTCACGACCCGCACCCGTTTTTTTTAAACGGATACGAGACGTGTCCAAGCCAGCCTACCCGCAGTGTCGGCGGTAGACGCTGTCACGACCATGAAGATCAAATCACAAATAATGCTCATTCACATAATTAATTTAACTTACAATGATCACAAGTTTTACATTTGTAGAAAATATAAACTGTACAAATAAATGAATGACTACAACTCACTATCTAGCTAGTCTCTAGGCCTTGTCTGCAGTATTCCCGTCACTCCCCAAGCTAAGTGAATCCATGGCTAACATGAAATGTTGGTTTTCAGTCAGGAATGGAACGAGCACAATTCACTGAATGCAATTTCAATAAAGAAAATGACTATAAAACAAAGTTAGACGTCAATCATGAGTTTTGAAATAGGAAATACAAAAACCAATAGCAAATAAATAGACTCAAATTACTTTCCCAACTGTTAGAAGTACCTTTGATATGTGATCAGTCTGGGCCACTACCCGCACGGTCTACAATGTCTACTGCAGAAAATAAGTACTGTCTACAAGTCTACTTGCAGAAAAATAAGCACTGTCTACGATGTCTACTTGCAGAAAAATAAGCACTGTCTACGATGTCTACTTGCAGAAAATAAGCACTGTCTACAATGTCAACTGCAGAAAATAAGCCTGTCTACAAGTGTCTACTGCAGAAAAAAGCACTGTCTACGATGTCTACTTGCAGAAAATAAGCCTGTCTACAATGTCTACTGCAGAAAATAAGCACTGTCTATGGTCGGATCACACATCCTTGGTACTTCTCATTCCCGACTCAACAATTTATAATAGAAAATAATCTCAAAACAATGGCCATCAATGAAATATAGTAAAAATTAATCGAAATGCAAACATAACTGTACTCGCCTGTGGTCCTCTGCTGGTGAAACCGACGGTCTGAACTACTCAATGGCCAATAGTCAAAACCCGTACAACAGTCCCCGGAAGCTGAAATAAACATCACCAATGTTCTCAGAATAGTCAATTAGCTAGGATCGCCTGTCCTTAAGTCCAATCTGGACACAGAGGCAAAACGGTAATTTCGGGCAAAAACGATATCCATCGTTGGACCCGCTTTGCACCGAAAAGCGTGCCAGAGTCAATGATCTCTAAGTCATCAAACTATGTCTACGAATCTGGTTTTTCGATACAAACCCAACCGTATGTCCAAAGTTGGATTCCGACGGACCGTGCACAAATTGCCCGTTGAGTGGGGACCGTGGGGCCCGCAAAACGACGTACGATTCAACTGTCTCAGAATTGGACCAAACTTGGCATACAGGACCAAAAAATTACGGTCCTGATGGCGTAAGTTTCGTCTCGATCTGACAGCGTGCACAAAGTAATTGAGAAATTTGTAAAGTGCACGATACGGTGAATTTCGACGGATCGTATCAAATTCGTCGCGCACACGCGA